>JAAXYW010000699.1:0-31333 GCA_036851895.1 Orthonychiurus folsomi | reverse complement strand
TTTATATAGTACTGATCATTCATCAGATGTAGTGTTGATCGGACATGCCGTTGATTGGATTTAAAACGAAAATTCTGACTATGACAGCAAAGTAAGCATAAGCTATTGTAACGAAGGAAGTTTCAAATTAAAAGAAGGGGTCACATAATTACTATCACAAAAATCTGCAACTACGAGAAATGTCAAGGTTGAGCATTCTTATACTCACACCTTGCAGCAAATTTGCGGCCATGCTGAAAAGTCATGATACTAACTATTTGAGGTGGATAATTTTAATTTGGTGATCACAAAGTAAAATAGGTATGCAAACATTTAATTA
The DNA here is from genome assembly GCA_036851895.1 of Orthonychiurus folsomi. Classification (NCBI taxonomy): domain Eukaryota; kingdom Metazoa; phylum Arthropoda; class Collembola; order Poduromorpha; family Onychiuridae; genus Orthonychiurus; species Orthonychiurus folsomi. The sequence goes on along the minus strand of JAAXYW010000699.1, from coordinate 31,014 downwards.
TTTAGCCGACTAGCCGAATTGTTGCGATTCGCTGGTATGCCTTGGTCGCATGAGACATAATTTAAGCTATTGAGACTTATAATTAATTTAGAAGATTAAAAGGACCCCCCCCCCATTGCTTGAGTTTAATGCTGTATCATTATGGTTAACCGAAAGCATCTACTGCAATTAGTATTGTGGCAGTATCTTGGTCATTTGAATACAAAATTAGAACACGAAGCAATGTTTGAATTGAAGTAAACACGTGCAAGTGTCGTCGTTATGAATGAACTCTAATTCGCATTTTGCAAAAGCAAACATTCACACTGAAGGGCGTTTCCCATTTCATGGGAAGCAAGCATAGTAGATCATATTATTAGCACGCGTTCGCATTGCATTGACATTAAAATCACACATTGACTGTTTCATTTCTTTTTACTACATGTGCCAATATGCCGCCTGTTTATATTCAATATTTAATTATAATTTTGAGGCCAATAGAGCTATGTTGCCGATTACAAGGTTAAATTACTAGTAAAATTTGTTTTGAAATTTTTGGAATTGAAAATATCCACCTTCTTTAATTTACATTTTATTAACTGACTAGAATTAAGGGACAACGTGTATCCCAAGAGGAAGTAATCCTATAAAGCTAAGCGGGATACCCAATGTTTGATTTTCATACGCCGGGCCTAGTATTTAAGTCCATCCAAACAATCAAAGTGTCAATTCATCCATGGGCCTGCAATTTCGAAGAAGGAAATGACTCGTTCATCCAATTCAAAGGGAGGCAAATCCCCCCCTCCCCCCTACCCAATCACTCTGAATGAAAACCCGTCGCCCGTATTCGGGTTTACCTATTATGACTGCACCACAAAATCCGAAAAACCAACATGCACAATTAAGCCACACATACTCGTGTGTGTGGGGCACGTCTTGAAGACGTCGTCTGTCGTATCTTGATGGTATGAGCCATAAGAAGGGTTACGGCTACTGCCATATGCAACAGTACACATTTCCCTGTGTTCGTATGCTTTACAGTATACCCTTCCATCTATTAAGCCCTACAAGAGCAACAATGGAAATAAGGGATGAGATGCCTTTAGGGTAAATACCTTTGCAGGCGGGGAGTACGCATCGGGTCCACAGTTTCCATGCATTCCTCAATTCTCTCAGCCTCACCTGCCTGCCTGCATCCTGTGCGTAGTCTTATTTTGTCATCGGAGTCGAATTCCTTTGGAATTTCTTAAAGACAACGGCACAGGAAGCGGAAACACATTATAAAATGTGAAATGCACGTACTAAAGCTGAATCAAAGTAAATTAACTTGCTAAACTACAATTATTAACGTATAAGGAATGCAAGTAACGTAATTGTTAATTTATTAACATGAAATAATCGTCCTTGCGATTATTCTACCCAGACGAAGGTGAAAGTGAAATGTGACAAAGTGGCCCCTTAATTGATAGGGATTACGGATTATACCTCCGTCATGATTGAGCAAAATTGGCGAGGGTCAAATCCGACCCATGACCATCACCACGAGGCCACTAATAACAATGAGCGGAAGATCCGGACTCGGAATCACAATGTGAATTGTCAATCGTTGTCCAATCACTCAAATTCCATGCCGGAGTCCAACTATTCGACAAATTCGACGACATGTTCTCAAATCCGTGGCCACGGCTCACCCGTCAAGTTGATGGCGGCGGATGAAAATTCCGTTGTCTCCGACCTGTCCACGACCCAGGAATTCCTCCCCCTGTGTGACGCCCTCTTCAACGTGATTTCCCTAGGAGCATATTTTTGTGACATCGTGTTTGACGTCCTAACAGCTTATACATTTCTCCATTCTGGGTTCCTAGAGTGGGGAATTCTATCTACCTGTCTAATTGCCCTCAGTCTGATCTTATCTCAAGTCCTAAGTCTCCGCTGGTACAAAGGTCAAGAGAAGCGGGGTCAAGAGCCTCCGAGCCGTCTCCTCGTCCTCATCCCCGTCCACCTGACCCTGACCGGAGTCCTTTGGCGCTACTTTAAATTATTTATCCCAGTTGACCTTCGATTCATCAAAAGTGAAGTTCGTGACCTCTGCTTGTTGAGACTCGTCCATGGTTTTTGTGAGGCGGGTCCGATGCTCCTCCTTCAAATGTACGTAATTTGTACGAAGCCATCGGCGGGGGATGTGAGTGACTTGGACATTGTTAGCACAGCCTTGAGTTTATTCAATATTTGCTGGGCTTTGGCGTCTTATTCTAAAAATATCCGAAGACAAAACGTTCATAAGCTAGTCTTGACTTGGCTAGGAGTTATTTTCCAGTTTTTGTGGAGACTGGGCACGATAACATCGAGGGTCGTTGCCCTCACGGTCTGGGCCACGACCTATGGCTACTGGTTATTTCTCGTCCTCTTCATGCATTGGCTGAGCATGTGGCTGTGGCTCATTTCACCCAAAAATACGTTCGACGGGGAGAAAATGAGGAGTTCGAAGAAAATTGGATACTCCGCAGTCATTGCCGTCGTGTACACTTTCTGTTACATCAATGTGAGTGAGACGACGACGACGGCATCTCGACCCAAGGTAAAAATTAACTTTTACACCAGTTTTTAGTACAATTCATACAGCATAAATGTTTATATCGACTTTGCAGGTTATCATCTTTTACGTCACCATGTTCCTGGAGAATTCCCTCCTCATCAGCGTTTGGCTTGTGGCGGGTCGCGGTGGCCTCGACCCTTGGTTCAAGGACCTTGCCATTTCCCTAGTGTTCGGAGCATTCGTCGGTGGCATTGGATTCATGTGTTTGTACTACCGCGCCTTTCACATTAGGAAATTAAGCTACGCAAACCCCACAGCTTCGTCGAGGTCACCGTCCAATCGCGGCTCTTCCTTGGTCACAACAGTAGAGAACGGTTACAGTGGGAAAGGCGGTGACGGCGTTGGATTGGGTCATCCCAAACATTTGAGCTTGACGATGGGAATTACACCTCCGACTCATCAGGTAGTTCAAAAACCATGCGCGACGGCAACAACAGCTCTCTATAATCGAATAAATTCGCATCACATGCACCACCATCAGAATGTAATGCCGGGTGTATTCAATTGTCGCTTTAATCCGGCAATAAAACGGAAGAAAAAGAAGCCGAGTTCCTTTGTTCCGCCTGGGAATCCTCGTCCCGAGATTTCATCCCCTGATAGCCGGGCGGCTACAACGGAATTGGGTCAACCCTTCTGGAAGCGACCCATGGTGACCCCCGTGACCTTGGGAAGTGAGAATGAGGGGCGAGTCAACATTGCTCAGAAACTCCACGAGAAGAAACAAAAGCAACTAGCGGATTTGATGGAAATCGAAGAAGAAATCAAACAAGGAAAATTCCGGCGGCCATATTTGGGGGAAATCCCAGAGCCGACGACGGGCTGCAAATTTCGGATCCCAACGGAAAAGAAGCAGCCGTGGTTCGTGGGAGGAATGGATCCACCCACACATACCCAGCGGAGTCCAATCATCATCCCACCGACTGACCCTGACCCCAACGAACTTCTCCTTGACCCCCACTACCTCATGTACTCTCCGTCTGGTTTCTACGAGCGGCCGGAGTGGAATGTCAACTTCTACGATGAGCCGCTGTACCAAAATGACAAAGATGGAGGTTTTGATGACCGGAGTGGGAATGGGAGCTTCATAAGACGGCTCGATGGGGAAAGGAAGTCTTATCGGTTGACCTCAGACGTGGAAAGTCAATTGTCAATTCCAAGGTCTTACACACTGCCAAGGGAATTCAAGTACAAACGAAAGGCGAGGAAGGCTGTCAAAAATGAGCACTTCCCTTCCACAAACTCCAGTGATGGTGAGGAAATTACATAAATTCTTAATTTTTTTAATTGTAATGGTAGTTAAAAACGAGCTATGCAAATTTAAATGGTCGTAGAAATTTTTCATTCGCGATATTCCCTCTTTTCTCTCGGCTTGTGATTTGGGATTCCGTTTTCGTATCCAAATATTTGCAAAGTATTCTTAGCTTTGTTTGCATGGTAAATCCTAGGCTCCTTGAGTCAGGCTTGACTTTGAAATGACATTTCGCAAGGAAATCAATTCGTACATACTAATACGAAGGGATAAAATATTTATATTCATATTCGCGACTGTGACTGACTGGAATGTCTGTGTGCCTTTGCAGGGGACGTGGATTCGGCTGAAGATGATCGAGAATCGGAGAACCACTTAGCCCCGTTTCCGCTTCCAAATCCTACCGTTCACTCCGTGGCTGCCAACCAAGGTCGACGGGGGCCAGGAAGTCGGAAGCAAAAGCAGGCCAGACTCCATGAAACGAAATTATAGTGCTCAGCCCCCCCCCTGAAGGAAAAATGTGGGTTATCACAGCAAATCAGCCAAAGGAAATAGCCCAGTTGGATGGAATACGTTGAATAATATAACATGTGCCATAAATAAATAGATACTTTGTACACTTTTTTTCAAATGAACCTCTACAGTAAATAACGTTGTTGGATGGAAAATACGAATACAAGATTTATATATGTGTGTTGTCTATGTCTTTGTCTTTCCTTGCAAAAATGTTTCATGTGGCCGCTTTATGCACTCCGTCTATTTTGTCAATATTTGTTGAATATTTTTAAAGTTGACGTAATAAGCACTGACATCAACCCAGGACCATGGAATTTCTGCTGGAATGGAATTTATTTTTAATAAAATATGATTCCATCATACACTGTGGTTGCGTCCTGTGTGTGATCAATCAGGTTTTTGAAATACTTTGCGGTGAGGCCATCAATCAATAAATTCAAGCCACGCCAACTGCTCAAAGGCCAACAACAACATTTACTGCGAATTTTGGTCTGTCAGTTACGGCATGACAAAACTATAGCATTGTGTCAATTTCGCACCGGGAACTTATACCCATCTATCATTGTGTAGTACGAACGAACATATGAACTTATTTTCCTTTCTTTTCATTAGGTCTTGCAGCTTATGTTGTGCTAGGGCGTATTCGGTTAGGTTAGGTGCAAGTACAAAAGCATGAGACAAGCAGACAGCAGAGTATTAGTTTCCAAGGATGAATTTGTGACGAAGCAGTCTTGTTTTGGAAAACTTTAAACCGCTTATACAACTAGAGATTACTTCACAAAATGAAAATTCTCTGTGCTTTTGCTTCATATTCTGGTGGCTTTTCCTCTCTGTACATCAACGAGCTACTTTCACGGATGATGCCACAACGATATTATTAACCGAGTCTTAAACTTTAAAAGGAATTGTACCTGCCATGTTGTACGTATGCACGTATGTAACAATTCGCAAATGTATTTTGGCCTCGAGAATAAGAGTAAATATTGCTCGTTCATAAATAGTTTGATGCACGACGGAATTAGAAAAACAACACAATTTGGGATTTATTTTTCCACGCCTCAACAATAGTCAACATATAAATTGATCAACAAATTTGGTGTAACACTCCGGTCTGAGTTTTAGTAGGAGGAATGATGGTGGTGAGGATGATCATCTGGTGGTTGTCGGACCCAGTATCCGTAAGGTGCAAAGTAGTCATAACCATGCTGCTTGGACTGACCCCGGTACACTTTGATTTGTACTCGTCCATTGTAATTATTGTGGGCTGGAATTAAGGAAATCGGAAAATTAATTAAAATTAAAATTATATTTTGAACATAGTAAGTCCAAGCTGTATGGGTATAACGGAGTTCATTCGATAGCTTCATACGCAATAACGAATCATTAACTAAAATTTGACTTACAGTGTCCAGCGGAAGCCAGGGAATCTTGCACAGGATAAGCATAAGCAAGGGCGAATAACGCCAGTGCAAAACAGAGGAATATCGCAGACCTCATTTTGCACACGAGAATCTTAAGCACAATTCTCAGTAAACTACAACAATTACTGATACTGGACTTGAAAACTCACTTCACTTTTATAGATTTAATTTTGTGAAAGTGTTTAGGGAGCTTAGCTTCGCTCCAAATGACATTGCCGTTAAAATGGGAAATCCCTTCTTCAGTCAGTCAGAAGTTTCTCATGACGCAGGAGAGTGTGAATTGATTATGACTCTGACCCATCCCAATCTGAAGGCATGTCGGATTTCATTTTGATTTGGGTAACGGTTGAGTGACCGAGCGTTCAAGTCTAAGTACGTCTTCAAGGGGAGCGAAACATTTGGTGATGGTTTACATGCCTATGGACCGTACAACGTGCGTGCAATTCTCCACGCAGCCAATTGTACTTACAACTATTGATAAAGACATTTATCGCCAGTTAAGATGAGTTCAATGCGAGTGTCTAGCACGGGATTCCATGTAATGTAACTGATTAGAAAATCGAGAAAGGGTACAGAAATATTTCTTTGCATTGGTGGGTTCTGCAAAAAAGTGGATGATTGTGAGATCGTCAAATACAAAAATCTAAATGCTAAAATCAACTGTGTGCAATTTGAGTAATCAGTGAAGCCGCGTATTTATTTATATCAAGTAGTAGATTTTATATTGTATTTTAATGTCCATCACCGCACCGGTTCGGATCATAGTTTAAGAAGAAAGATGTAAATCCTTCGCCACTGTGTAGGCTGACACGTACATCATTGATGGACGATTTTTGACGAATGTTTCAATGGAACGTTCTCGAACCTCCTTCCACTCATACAGTTCTCTGTAGATTGGACGAATGTATTTCATTCGACCTTGATCAGTCACAAACTGAAGAGCCAATGGTAAGATATCCAACCATCTGGACTTAATGCACAACCGAATCCAGCTGCAAAAAGTGGCAAATCGAAACAATTTAAATAAATGTAATGTACACCGCAAAACACGACATTGGATATATTGACCTTACCTGAAACGAATCTCTGCATTCCGAACAGAGCTAAAATCATAGGCAGCTTGCATGGCTTTCACTTGTTCCAATTTAAGGGGTTCCTCAGTGTCCAATAATTCGGCCAAGAACTCCTGGGTTTGCTGTGATTTAACTTCAAACTTATCAAAATCAGCCTTGGAAAATGGACTCGGAGTGCTTGGGTCCCAATTGAGCCATTTATTCTTCAACTCCACACAGGCATCAGCAAGGGTTGTGTCATATCTATACAAAAATTAGTCAACGTAATAAAAGTTTAAGCAGTCATCAGCAGCCAGATGATTATTAGACAATTCAAACGACGATTACTAACTTCGGAACATAAGGTGGCATTCCTGGAGCATAGAACCAAGTATCCCAGTCAATATCCTTGATCAAATTCCCTTTGCCTTCATTTGTAAAGTACTCTATGAAAATCGTCTTAAACTCATTAGAGTCCAGAGACTTGTACTTATTCATGTCGATGTATTTCTTCAAGAAGACTTCGAAAATGTCTATGATTCAATATCAAAATTGCATTAATTTTGAGCTAATTACATATACGAATAAAAAAAAGCTACCAGGCCCTCCAACTTTTTCCTCGAGATAGTACACGAATGCATAGCCCTTCTCATATGGAATCCTACTAAAGGCATCATCAGGGTCAACGCCACGCAAGTCTGGAACAAGACGAGTTAATGGATTAGTGGCGCCAAGTGTCTGCACGACTTCCTTCAATTCCTTCCAACCACCAATAGATTCAAATTGTCTAACAAAAAAGCGTAGAATGAAATCACTAATTAAATTAAGTTCATGTGACACTCTTATAATACAGGGATACCTACCTGTAGACTTCGCCTTTGAGTATTCCTCCAATTTTCCTCTCCGCAAACATAGTGAATCCCTCGTTCAGCCAGAAATCTGCAGTTTCAGATTCAAATTCAGTTAAAATAGCACATTCATTACCTCAATTAAAAACAAAAGTTTAACAAGGGACCTTCAAAGGTTTTATTAGTTGCCAAATTTCCAGTCCAGCTGTGACTAATTTCATGGGCAATAACATTTGCTAAGGATTTGTCCCCTGTTAGGAGAGTTGGGGTCACAAATGTGAGGCAAGGATTCTCCATTCCCCCAAAGGGGAAGCTTGGTGGCAAAATAAGTATGTCGTAAACACCCCAGACATATCTGTGGATTTCGAATTACATGATTAATATAACACTGTCAAGAATTAAAAATTCTAACTTCATTTAATAAATATTTATCTCACTTTCCCATGAGCGTTTCTGCGGCTTTCAGCATATCCTCTGTTTCCGAAAAATCAAATACCCCTTCATCCACAAATTCAGATTCAGCCCAAACAGTTGACCTTGGTCCAATTCGCTTTCCAACTATTTTCCCAACCACAATGGCAGTCAAGTAAGAAGGAATCGGAACTTTCTGCTCGAATTTGTACAATTTGAGTGACCCAGTTGCTTGAGATGGAGTTCCAACCCCAACAGCACTCATTAGGACCGTCAAGTCGGCGGGTGCTGTAACCTAAAATGTGTGGGTGGAAATTCAAAATCAAAATCATTGCCAATTTCAAAATATAAGAGTCAAACTACCTCAGCAGAATAAGTGGATTTGACAGATGGAGTATCTTGGCACGGAAACAAGGATCGAGCATGTATTGCCTACACATTTTGTGAACTCCAATAAATTAAAAGTCCAACATAGATAATAAGTGGTTGCAAAGTATTAAATTAATCTTAATCACACCTGGCATTGGCTAAACACATATGGAAATTTCTTGCCGGCGGTTTGCTCTTTTGGAAGCCATTGTAAGGCTGAACACTCTGGATCCGTCTCGTACTCAATAGTAATTTTGAATTTTGATCCGGGCCTAAAGTTAAACCACAGTTAGCGGGTTAAGCCAAAAACAGATTTACAAAGTTACAATTGACTTACAATCCAGATGGGACAGTTACTGCTAACGGTTTTCCAAATGTCGTCACTGCTTCACCAATCTTGTACTCCAATTTAGTATTGTCAGAAGTAATGGATTTGATGTGTAGATTTCTTGTGTCAAATACCTAAACCAAAGTAATATTAATTAGCCAAAAATCATACGGGACAACATTTAAGCTTACAATTATTTTTAAATTCGTACAATGTCCTTGGTGGTGGGGTTTGTCCGAAGAATATCATAAGTCGCCGTGCCGGCGATGATTTTCTTGTCAAAATCTACATTCCACAAGAGATGGTAATGTTTAGTTTTGAGGTCATCTGCAAGAGAAGAATGTACACGCTTAAATTAAAATTTTAAAACTAAAGTAATAGATATTTAACATTAATCAAAAACTGATACCTGGATTGGAAAACGAATTTGGATCATTGGGACTCAAAGGTCCCACATTAGTATTTTCAGAAGTCATCTTAGCACCAGGCGCCAGTTCTCCCGCAGCGTATGATAAATGTGAACTGGAAAATGGCAATCTCAATCTGGAATGAAGAGGCGAATAATTCGTATTACTACTAATCAATCCTTTGTTTTTGTAATCGAAGTGCTGATAGCACAGTCTTTGGCGTCCAATTAGGACAAAATTTCGAGTGTTTATAAAATTGATGTTAACTGATAACAATAGTCGGCGCGACACTGAACCAGATACAATTACAATCCGTTGTCCAACAAGAGCCGCGGAGTGCCAAGGTGACATTCACACAACCACACCACCACCGGCTGCCGATCTACTTGATATTCACTGACCGTAAATTAGTGGGTAAGATGCAGTGGAATTGGAATGAGGAGTTAGAAGTTATTGTTTCGTCTTCGTGTGTGTTGTGCGCTGTGTGGTAAATTTGGTAAATAAATGTGATGCAATTCGTCAAAAATATTTCGTCAGAATCCCGGATTTGTGTTCAAAAATCCCAATGGTTTACATTACAAATTCGATGGCGGCACCCTGCAAGGTTCAAGGCACTAGGGCAATGCAATGGGAGATTGTGATAGTTGTGCAATAGTGCATTAGTTGTAGTTCTAAGTGCTAAATAAATTGTTTTATGGCTGTTTAGTGGTTTAATAAGTATTTAAAATCGTTTAAACTTATTTGTTTTGACAAAAGGTCTGCATAACATGCACCGCCAGGGTGCTTATATAATTCAAATACAATTTTAAATACAGAATATTGCGATTGCAATTTTACAATCAGCTGTTTGCTGACTTGAGATACATCCCATCCCAATGAATATAACAATTACTCCAGTGGACAGTAGACGTAGACATGCGGACAATATGATTGATTGAAACCCGGGGTGGCACGACAGTTAGGAGGTTAGGACGAGGTCTGGGCCAGAATTATTATTCCTGGAAATGCATAGTAGTTAGGGGTGAGCAGGATAAATTGTGCCATAAAAGATAAACGTGAAGGTGAATGAAACAAAGTCAAAATAATACATTATATTAAGTCTACATTGGGTTTGGGTTGGGTTTGCGTTGCATTTTGCCTATGCCAATGCCAGCCAAGCCAGCAGCCCCTTCAACGCATTTTGTAGATCTTAAGCAAACCCATGCACTTTTTTTGGTTGCCGTCAGAATATGATTTTGCTTGCACTTAGCATTGCACATTATTCACACAATGCAACTCCTGGATTCTGATGATCAACGCGACGGCGAGTGCAGCATGTGAGTTCCATAAACGAGAGGGTCCCAAATTGCATTCTAACAAAATATATTTAATTACAAAAATTAGTGTAGGCAGGCACGTTCACACGTTGATGAAGATCTTTCCATCACACTGATCACACTTGAAGTTGCTGTGTGTTGAAGTGCAAACCTTAAAGAACGGAGCGGTGTGGGAGCTATGATTTCCAATAAAACGTTCTCCAGACGCTCTGGATTTCGCAGTATTTATTTCGGTATTATATCAGCCGGATGGGTAGTAAAAAAGACGTTTATACAGCAGTTTCCAGAGTATTTAAAGGCCCTACCAAGCTAAAAAGGTCGTCAGTTCTCATTCATTCTTTACCAAGTGAAGGTCTCATATAACCTGTTCTCGAATTTGAATTCAACTTGTGAAATTGGACTTTGACAAGCCAACTGAGAAATTACACTTGTGAGAACAGGTTAGATGCTTTCATTTTAATCATGCTCAACACATGTCAGTTAATCTAGTTTATTAGTTTTATTTTGGTTTCCAGAAGCTTAAAGTAATATTGTAAAACAATGTTATGATGGCTTCATTTTTATTTTAACTGGAATTAAAATTTACTCACTCTTGTTACTATGTAACCCCTTCGCTCGGCTTTGAACCCAGGTCTAGCTGCAAGTCACTGAAATTGATACACCTCTAGACCAAATAACCGCAAATGGTTAACTATGCATTTTTGCAATGCATTAGAGACAGGCAGGCGGTACGAAAGCATATTATATGAATGTACAAGAAGGCTAGCACTACATGTTGCATGTGTTTCAAATGCAGCCATTGCATTAAAAGTTACTAGTTGCATTATAGAAAGCGGAGGTGTGATGTTGCAAGTGCGAGTGCAAAAAGCCGTCTAATCTCAAAGTTAAACCGTCATCCGCACATTCTGGTTGCCCAATGCAATGCAACATCCATTCATTCATTGCAGTATAATTTTCAAAAGAACAATTCAAATTAGGTTGTAATAATACCACATCAAAGCCCAAACGTAGCTTTTTAAACAAAGCGTAATGTTAAATGCTAGCCAAACTTTCTTAGCACGAAATTAACAAGCTTCAAATCAGCTTGGAAATTTTAATTCAAATGCAGCTTTATAACAAATTGTAAGTTGTTTTTTATTTATTGCGATTTTCAGGAAGAAACATTTTGTGCTGATCAAATAAGTAATGGCGATACAACCAAAAAGACAGCGGCTTCGGCTTGAGGCCGGAGAAGAGAATGTCCAGCGTCAATACAAGCTTCGAAACAGACAAATTTTCTTTGAAACCAAAAAGAAAGAGCGTGGCTATGTAAAGCATGCTATTTTGCAAAGATATCTACAGGCATGGTTGCCTAAATTGTGCTTTTGTAATTGGTACAAGAAAATTATTTACGTGGACGGATTTTCCGGCACTGGAAAGCACGTTCACAAAAATGAAGACGGATCACCTTTGGTGGCCTATCAGGCAGCTGCCAATCATTGCTATTTCTCGAGGTGGAACACCAAAATAAAGATGAGATTCATAGAAAAAGATAAGAACAATGCAAAAGAGCTCAGAAAAAATTTAAGGAACGCAAGTAGAGGTCATGATCGCAAAAAGAGTAAGTCTTTCTTTGATAAAAAGCGTTCCCCAGACTTTCAGAAATTCTCTAGATGCATTTTACAACCAGGCTTTCGATTCTTGAGAATGCAGAATTTACTGTCAAGTATCAAACACAAAGACAACACGACATATAATGTACTTGCTGTAGCCAGTAAAGATGCAAAATTTAATTGTCGTTTTTATACAGTTTCCTGGAAGGTGATGTCCGGAGATTTTTGCGAGAATGTTACGACTTTATTGGACAAATACAAAGGTTTACCGATGCTAGTTTTTGCTGACCCTTACGGATACTCGCAAACACCAATGAAAATACTGCGCCTTATAATGGATCGTTGTGGTCCTATCGACTTGATTTTAAGTGTCATGGATAGCTTCGCCCTTCGATTTGGGCTTGGTGAAGGAGGAGCCAAGGAAAAGGCAATGACCAAACTCCTTGGGATCAAGCCAAAAATCTGGAGATCTATTTTAAGTCAAGAATTGAGTGCAGAGCATAAGCGAACAAAACTTATGAAAATTATCAAGCGACAATTATCAGACCAAAATAATCTTCTCGCACTTCAATTCGGAATGAGGCGTGGAAGAACCAATACTCACGTCTATCACATCTTCTACGCGACGCGGCATATAAGGGGAATGGAAGCCATGAAGGAAGCCATGTGGCGTCAATCCCAACAAGCGGATAGGCTTGTGTTTTCAGAATTCAAGAAAGAAAAAGGAGTAATGGTAGATTTTAAAAAGAATCGGAGTGAAAGAAAAGCGATCGTTGTATCTATTCTTAAGAAAGCATTTAAGGGCAAACGTAAAGTCACTGGAGAAAAAATTGAGAAATACGTCCTCAAGCGAACCATTTACAAAGTAGAGAAAGTCCCATTGCGGACTGGGTTAAAAAAGTATGAACGAGTCAACTCCAACAAGAAGAGGCTAAAATTCGAAGACAGAATCTATGATTTCCCAATTTTGTGAAAGATTAAACATTACTTTGAAATGAAAATTTTACAACACTAAAACCAAGTGTATCATTAAGCACTAAATTTTGAATTTGTGGTTATAGCCTTGGGTGCTTTGCTCAAAGATTGAGAAGCTGATATCTTACATGTTTATACACTAAAGACTCAAGCAATGTAAAATGTACATATTATTATTATATTCAAAGAAAATTACAACCCACTCTAAAAATTGCAAAGCAAGAAACATGAAAATTAGAAGGTGTAGTATTAATTAGTTTAGCATCCTTGCGAATGGACGTGATTGAGTCAACTGTGGCCCGAGCATTGAGAAATGGTCAATGTCGAGCTACTCCGTTCCATGCTGTATGTAGGGGATGTGATTTATTATGCAGGCAGGAGGGGAAGAAAGGAAAGAAAGTGATGGATTTTCAGAGAAAGGGATGGGGTGAGAAGCTCAGAAGCTATGCCTATTTTAGCCTATGCTTTCTATTGCTTGCGCCAATATATGCACCTTTGTGCCAGACTAGACGCGTCAAACCAAACAAAACATTTTCCTCGTCGACCGTCAGACTGTGCACTTGTTGGGGAGTGTGTTAATGGGACTAAGGGGGGACGGGGGACGAGGGACACGGAATTGTATTGTAATCCGAGATGAGATAATAAATGCACAAGTGCTAAGTAAGTGCATCGGCACGTGCGTCAAGGGGGTCATTCCGCCACCCTCCCATTTAGGAAGGGAGACATCCCACATACGACGCGACGGTGCCGCGGGAGCTGTGATTTGATGGGAACGTTTTCTATACGTTTCATGCTGTTTTCCTGTGTATTAAATGCCCTTTCATCCAGGCGGCCAATCACTTCATATTCAGCATTCAACAAGCTAAGTGCTTACAAAAGTCGCTCCCAGTTTGAAGGGATTCAACTCGTAAGAGTAAATCCATGAACTTTGATTCTATGAACAGACTACCAACCAAGAAATTTGCACTTGTGAGCGACTGAGCGGAGCATAAGATTTGTTGAATAATTTCAAGCTTACTAAACATTCTTTTGGGCATTTTGTGTTAATTTTCTGAGTCAATAAATCAAAATAGCTCAACGCACGGATGTGCTTCTCATTTTTGGCTGAAACTAATATATTGTTATTTTAATTACTCAAAGTGGCAACTACAGCTGTTCCTTCAACTTGGAGCCCATGCCTAGCTGCTAGGAAATGAAATAATTTGTTGACGAAACGACCACACCACCGAATATTGCCGCCCAGTGCTGTGCAAACAATTAAATCCATACGGTAACAAAACGACACTTGAATGAATTCCAGTTGCAGGGTAGCATTGATTGTGTATGTACATGTAGGAATTGAATTACGTAGAGAACGATGGGGGACGGGATTAGTTTACTTGCCAAATCTCAAAACTCTCACTTTCACACCATTGCGCTGCGCTTTTTTCTTACCCCCTCCACGTTGCCTTTAAAAAGACGCAGCTTAATCAGTGCGCTCATTGCGTTCCCTATGATTTCATTAGCAAACAGGGGCTGTCAGGGTTTTGCCGCTTTCATGTGTTACACTTTAGACTGCAGACAGATGAGGGTTTAAAATTCGAAGAAGTTGATGCTGAATTGCCAATGCATGCATAAAAGTTATGTATTTATATTACCTAGAAATGAATTTTGCTAATTTTTTTTACTGAAAGGCTGGTGCAAAACATCTTCGAAGGGTATTGCCTTAAGGCAATTTCAATTTCCAACGGAATAAATAAGACAAGTTACAAAATCAATTTAAGGAAAACATTTTCAAGTGCTTGTTCACCAGTTGCGGGTTACACTTTTGTATTAAACAAGAGCACACAATGTACTGTTTCCTAAAGAATCGAGTTGATTAATTTAAATTATAAAACATATTCTTATTGCTTAATATTGAAATTGTATTACAAATTTCAGAAAGAAGGAAACCTGTGCTGTGCATTTGCATTCGCACTGTGCATAGCTCATAATGGCGACAGAACCAAAGAGGCAACGACTTGATGCAGATGAGGAAGGGAATAACGCAAACGGCCAGCGTCAGTTGGAGCTGCGAAGCGGAGATATAAAATATTTCTTTGAAATCAACAAGAAAGAACGTGGCTACGTAAAGCATGCTATTTTGAAAAGATTTCTACAGGCTTGGTTTCCTAAATTGTGCTCCGGTGGATGGTACACAAAAGTCGTTTATGTGGACGGATTTTCCGGTACTGGAAAGCATGTTCAAGAAAATGAAGACGGGTCCCCGTTGGTGGCCTACCTTGCCGCCATCACTCATTCCTGCTTCTTAAAATGGACCACCAAAATAAAGATGATATTCATAGAAAAGGATGAAGAGAATGCAGAAAAACTTAGAGAAAATTTAAGGTTCGCAAGCAATGGTCAAGACAGCAGAAGGAGTAAGTTGATGTAAATAGCGTATTGCTTCTAGAATTCTGCAAAAGCACAACTATAATTAGATTTATAACAAAACCCTTTCTCCTCTCTATTTGGAATTTTTAGTCTAAATTGCCAAAATTTGTCAACTATATCCTGTAGCCGTAAACAAACTTATTTGCGCATTAGTAGTATACTTACTAGCAATACTGCAGAATACTAATATACATATTTATTTACAGTTTCTTGGAGGGTAATAACTGGAGAGTTCTGTCAAGAGATGCCGAATGTACTAAACAAATATCAAGACTTACCCATGCTGGTTTTTGCTGACCCTTACGGATATTCCCAAACACCAATGAAATTAATGCAGACAATAATGTGTCGCCGTGGTCCAATTGACATAATTGTAAGTGTCATGGATAGTTTTGCACTCCGGTTTGGGTTAGGAGTGGGGGATGACAAGGAAAATGCAATGACAAAATTTCTTGGCGTCGGTCCTGAAATCTGGAAACAAGAATTATCTACAAAATTGAGTCCTGAGGAGAGGCGAAGAAACTTAATGCAGATTTACACGAAACAATTGTCTGGGAGACAGGATCTGCTGACTCTCCAATTTGGAATGAGGCGTGAGAAAAACAACACTCATGTCTACCACTTCTTTTTTGCAACACGGCATGAAAAGGGAATGGAATCCATGAAAGAAGCCATGTGGCGTCAGTCCCAACGAGCTGATCAACTTGTGTTTTCAGAATTCGATAAAGCAAATGGAAAAATGGTTGATTTCAAAGAGAAACAGAATGAAAGAACAGCAATAGTTGTACCTATTGTCAAACAAGCTTTTAATGGTCAAATTGTCACTGGTGAAATTATTTCCGACTACATCTTGAGTCAAACAATTTACAGGGTAGAAAAAACGGCCCTACGCAAAGGCCTACAGGAATATGTGCGACATCCTGAGTTTCGTATCCCAAAATTTGAGAACATTATCTTCGATTTCTCTAAGGACGTCTTCACTATTGAGAATTTTCACCAGGGAGTTCCTTTGAATCACCGTATACCAATTTTGCATTAGAGGTTTGGCTTTAGAATTGTTCATAGGAAGCGAGTTTCGACTACAGTACATAATAGTAACTTCGTAAATTAAATAATGTAATATTTCAAACAATAGTACGCTTTCATAGCTTGTATGTTGGATTCTTGGTAGTGGTCAGTATTGGGCAATCAATTGTGTGCACTTCTTTAGTAGGTAATCAATTGCTTAAAATTATTATTTATTTCTACCTAAAATAAAATATGTTTAAAGAATTGCAGTGTGCCTGTCACCTGTTTCAATTTTCAACTACATCCAATTACAAAAAGTATGGTGTAGGGATTCTACATGACAAGAGGTTATTTTATGTTTTCTCCTTTGTGTAGAGGAAGGGTTCGGGGCGCAATGTGACAACAGCTAGCGGATTGCTTGCATAAAATGCTTCTTCAGTTTCATTATATTCATGTACAACATTTTTGGTTTTGACGACGAAGGAATGGGGTTTGAGATCACTTTTTCACAATTGTATTATACATCTTGTACGACTTAGAAACCACTACTTTGGGCTGAATGTTAAATATTGTATTGTCGTTAATAGTCGACTCAGTCAAAGCTGGGATCCTCCTAGTAGATACGGGTGCACACTCCCTGTAGTGGTTGAGCAGAGCTGAATGCGGAGAAAACTCATACGTAAAATCGGAAGCTCGAAATCGCGGCGACGGCTGACCAATAAATTTTGTCACGTAGTGATGACCGACTTGAATTACTTTTTTTGGGTATTTTAATATGTATTTACTTCGAAGGCGTGCAGTCCAAATCCTTCTTGTTCGCGTCGAACATGAAAATATTGGAAATGCAAATTCACTTTTGTTTTCTTCCCGAGCCTTGAGTTGGTCTTTAACATTGCAATACTCATGACAGAAAAATGTGTTCCTAACCAGCAACTGACTCGCACTTCGAGTTTTCTTCGAGCTAATGATGGAAAGCAGGGAATTTCCACCCTGTGGTACAATAAATTCGTCCAAATCAACTATCAAAATATTTTGATGATCCATGTTGGAGTAGGTGCAATCATTAAGAGCTGTCAGGGATCCAAAATCCCACAATTCGCTCCAATTCCCAGTTGGCAAATTCCACTCATTCAGAATGATATTAACACCAGCCATTTGCACTTTTAAAATGTATCTGCGAATCCTCGGAGAGATGCTCAGAATGTAAAATACAAACCTCGTAACACCAATGGCTTCGTAGTAGGAAATAAATTGAGCTAATTTTAACAGATCGTCCATTGGTCCAAATAAAGGTCTCACGCAAAGGGTCATAGAGCTGGACAAGGGCACAGAAGGCACTAATTCTAGATTCGTTTCACGCGGCCCAGGTATCATTTGCACAGAAATTAATTTTGTGGGATAATTGCCACTCCCACTAGGATGCAAAGCAACATGAAGGTTTTGAACCTCCTCTGACTGTATCCACGTTTGCAGTTTATCCGGAATATAGCACTTGAAGAAACTTCCAGCATACACTTTTAATCCTTCCTCAAATATTTCTCGACTCAACGCCTCTCCTGACACATTTGTCCAATGAGCATTGGATTCAAAAAATAGTGTGCAACTGTAGTTTCCTCCGATAAAAACTTCTTCTTTGATTCTCATCCACTGGATCGGGTTCTTGCGGAGTTCATGCCTCGGAGGGATCTTCCACAATCCAATGATTCGAGTGAATGCATTTCCGCCGTCTATTTTATCGTAGTACGCACTGTATGTAAAAATGGAGTCTGAGATTCGAGTCCATACTTTTGACATTGATGGCGAATTGTTCGAGAAATGTCCATCATTTAGCTTTTCCACAATCAGAGAGGAACGGCTTTGCGGATTACCACAAATCACAAACCAAATCAGCCAAATTGAAAAACTTGCAATAGCTACACAAATGCAAAGGTTGTAACCCCAGTAGTGGCAACGTCGTCTCATTTTTCCGTATAAGATTTTGGCCATTGCGGATTGGAAATGTATAAGGTTAGGCCAGTACATCAAATTAAGCAATTTACTTATATTTTTTGAATAACCCAAAGTAGATTGACCAAATAGTTTACAAACAAGGAGCCAAAGCCGCGCGCAGTCCGGTTTAAACTGTTCGGTGGGTCATTGACGTATACTTACTTACAATTAGACAGACTTGTGTAAAGCTAATTTGGAATTCTTATTTGTTACTGCACTTAGAATAATTTATGGGAAAGCTGACCGAGATGAGAGTCAGTGAGGTTGGGTAGATCCGCCTAAGGTGAAGTGGGACGAAGAACGATCAATCACTCATGCATAAATGTATAAATATAGTAAAGCAACTTTAATGCAAACAAACATTTCCGGGCGAGGACGGACTAAGGAGAATACAGGGCATGTATTTACTACTAACTACATATTATATCTCGGAACCACATTTTTCCCTATTTCTTCTAGGCAGCGCAGCGGCAGAAAAGGTGAATCACAATCACACAATTTTAGTGCTGCAAACAGTTGAGTTGTATATGCAGTTGTAGTACTTATTTCAGTAGAGGTTTTCTGTTTTCATATTCCCTTACACACGAATTTGACCTATCATAGTATACAACCGTTTAATTAGCAAGTTTGCCCGACATTTGGATTTAGTAAGCAAATAGAGCCATCCCCATCATTCACCAAATTACAAAATGTACAAATTCGATTTGCCAGCTAGAGGATCGACCCTCCACTCCTTTATTCCGATTTCCAATCGCTCTGCTAATAATTCTTTGAAGAACAAAATCAACAAAATGGAAAGGCCACTTGGCGATCTAGACCCAAACGAGAAAATCCAAATTTGTATTGAGTTGCGGGAAGTGATCAAGAAAATATCCAAGTAAGTGTTATAAGTGGTTTTAAAGTAACCATTTTCACAAATTTAAAAACGTTAAAGTGCAAATTGCTTCCAGGAAGTCGGAGTTCCAACTGGAGGTTGTCATTCTTCAAACCAAAAACTTGCTAGCTACAAAAGACAACCTAACACCATTTGTGAAGCTTCGTCTTCTTCCAGATGACATTCTAAGATCAACTGATCTCAAAGAGAACAACGAGGCGGGCAACTGTTTTTATGGAGAGCCGTTTATGTTTGCGGTGGACAAGAAGCGTGGTCTGCAAGGGAAAACTCTTTACGTGCAAGTGTGTGACAAAAAAGTGACACGCGGGGCTTTCTGCTTTGGAACAGTTACCATTGAATTGGAGGATTTTGAAGTGGGCAAGCCTATAATCAACTGGTACCATTTGGAGAAATAACGTTGTGCCTGCGTGGAATCTGCCAGTAAGAATTGTGATAACTTAAATAATTCTCAATAATGCTTGTGACAGGATTGTGAGCTCAGATTTTCTTAAAATTAGTTTTGTGAAGTGTAACTAGCAGGTAAATTGTCGTGAAGTTCTATTTTACTTTGAATTGAATTGCGGATGCAATGTAATGTATTTTAATAAGAAACTAAATTACCGATAATTGAGGTAAAAATAAACCCAGACTTTAACATAAAGTATTGAAATCCAGAAGGCAGTTAATTTCTCAGCATTGCCACAAAACCTTGTTAAACAGCACTAGACGAATTTTCTGAAATAATAATTTGCTCAATTTCAAAAATTAAATGCACCACTCATCTCACTTGTAATGCTTAAAGTGTTAGCATATTGCCCTGTTCCCTGCGTGGATAAGATCGTTTGTATTTGTGTGAACCGAACCACTTTATTGATGGTAGTTCAACCAGCAAAGGTTCACAAGGCTTGCCAAAGTAATCTCTAATCGCAATAAACTAAATTATTAGTCGTCTCTTTTGGTAGGCGTAAATAAGATGTGTATTTCACATAATGCCCCAGAGTAAAGTCAACGCGTGTTTTCATGGAACAAGAAAACTTTATTTAAGCTCATTGGCATTTCCAAATTGGTTGATCAATTAGCAAAGATGTAGGAGCGGTCAACTAAGTTTAAAGAAGAGACTGCAGCAGCAGTGATTGCAACTCAATGTTGAGTACTTCAAAGGTTGAAAGTACTTCAAAAGAAATAATTTCATTTGCAAATTTGGGCTCGGCCTCTATAATGAACAGGTTTAGTCCAGACGGAATAAGGAAAAATGAATAATCTCGTTTTCACAACACAAGTAAACGGAATAAGGAGTAGAATATTGACAGATCCAGTTGTAGTTTTGTGGAAATAGCGACTTATGACCAAGCGCTCAACACCATGGACAAGAAGTCCTCGTAAGAGATTGTAATCATTCCTTGCTGTTGCAAATCCTTCTGACGAAACCCGTCCGTGAACTTTTGGATCAGAATGCAGGCAGTAATAAAACCATCAACAGGAAGCCCAGCTCCCTTCTCCCCAAATCTGTTAACAAAATTGAAATGAGTGTTTCACAATTCACGAAGAACCAATATTGTAAATTTATATTTGGATCCTTACTTATGCGCCAAAATATCGACAAATTGGTGGGAGAATCGGTAGCCCATAGTTGACAATGCTTGCATGAATTCAGATGTATCAATATAACCGGATTGGTTGCGATCGTAGCTTTTGAACGCATTCAACCATTGATTGACATAATTGTAAAGATGGCCAAAGCCAGTCACATCGATAGATCCACTCCCACCATCGAACATTCCTAACAGAGTAATTAAATGATTGGCAGTTAATACAAATGTCAAAACGAACAATGTGTGCTCATGTACTTCTAATCTAACTATTCCTTACCGATCATCAAACGACAACAAGAGTCCGCGAATGACCGCCCATTGCTACTCATCAGTGCTGCCTGGAGTTCAGGTGCAGTTATTCTACCAGAGCGATCCACATCTACCGCAGCGAACCATTGCTGGACTTGTGGATTATATTGTTGTTGGGCGTGCGGATTGTAAGCCATTACTGATTACCTGTAAGAAAGCATGTGTATAATCAATAAATAGCAGAACTTGGCTTATAAGTAGGTTAGGTTACGCCATCAAAAGTTTTCCTTAAAAACTATAAACCCTCTTGAAAGAATGACCAATTTTAAACGACAAGAAATATCAGCCAGGCAGCGATAATCCTATATTCAAAATCAATTTGTCAACTCACCGGTTAAGTTCAGGATCGTTCAGGATGAGCAATACACGCGAGATTTTGAATGACGAATGAATGACACCACTCCTAGCCGTCACCGAAATTTGAATGAGTGGTGAAATAACACCTCTGGCCGTAATTAATTGGGGAGGGCAGGACCGCGTGGTTATCGTGATTGCACCTCGGCGGGCTGTCAATTCCAAGCACCAAAATCTCCAATGGCCCCACTCTCACCATATACCATCTCATGCTTTACCTTTACATATTTAATGTTTCTAAACTGAAATTATTTGGTATGCATTTGGTATTTATTTGGCAAGTCCAGCATTAATTGACAAAAAGCTAGCCGACGAGCGGCAAAATGATTTATACCTAGTAGCTCTTCAAGACTTCCAACATTGTACACATTCCGTTTCCGTTAGGTTACAATATAAGCTTCGGAATTCGGTCTATACCCGTCGTAGCTTGCTAATTTTAGAAAAAAAAACAAAATCGTGTTTTATAGATTAGACAGAGAAACGTCTACTAGGATTCCGGGGACTAAATAATGCGGTAATGAAGATTCCTAACTAAAATTAATGTTGACTTTAACAGATTAAAACATTAAAAAGAGATGAGTTTGCGTGCAAGTTGACGTTTTGTTTTCCTGTTCGTCGTCCTACTCCGCCGTGCCGTGTGTGTGTGTGTAGGTTTCGTACAATGCAATGCATGCAAAATGCATAAAGCAAGGCACATTGCATGCATGTGTGTATCTGCCATAGGCAATTTATTCCCTGGCCGGGGGAGGAATCACGACACGAAGATTTAACTTTATATTCCTTTGGCAATAACAATGGATCCTGTCGTTGGTTGACACACATATAGTTGTAGTGTACAAAATACATTCAAAATTAATTAGTTTTAGTTATCCTTCCGTGCTTAAAATTCAAAAGGGCGAATGAGTAACACCCACCCGCCGGGCATGGGATTAGTCAGATTTATTTCAACATTTACTTCAAGTTAATTAGGGTTAGTTATCTTCAAAATTTACAAGTGGAAAATTCTACACCACCGGGCCAAGTCATATTGATTTCAGGAAACTGGTCTACCGGGATTTGGACAGCGAAAATTCAATCTGCTGTATTGCCAGCAGTCAGCAGTCTTGTGAACCGAATTAGTAAGTCGTTCTTATGCTTAAAAAATTAAGATGCATTAGTAGCATTAGATTAAATCTTTGAAAGTCCCAGAGATTTGTGTGGCGTAGAAAGGGAAAACGACATGCAGATAGTACACAACGTGAATAACAATCCAATTTTCAAGCCAAATTTCAATTTAGTCGCTGTTAATGTGGTGTCGCCGAGCTTAAAATTCTAAACCAACAAACAGGGGTCATGACTGGCGATCGAAGACTTTAACATACAAATAGTCATCACCGTCATCACGATGGGAATAAATTTCTTGACGTTGACGTAGGGCACAGAAAATCGGATACGTACGTTATGTCTATTTTATTGTTATGTCTGTTTGTTACGGATATTACTGCGTTCTGTGTAAATCAAATCATGTCATCGTAGTTTCGTGTTACGTATTGCAGTGATGGATGGTTCAGATATCAACAGCAAGGAAATTAGGCCCATCTGCTCGTCTCATATTTCGCAATATAGGCATATTATGAAATAGTATGTCAAAACTAAAAGACTATAGCCAGGATGTTTGGTATTGTTGGACTTTCACAAATTAAAAATAACTTATGTAATCCTTATTTGTGTGGTTGGTGGTAGTCTTTTGAAGGATAACCCGTTAGTGTAAACATACCAGTACCAGTCAGGGCACAGGGTAAACAGTTCAATGCTTTATTCCTGTCATAGCTATATCTGGTTATGCATATTAAAGTAACAATGAGCCTTAACTGATTCAACTCAAATTTTACCAACATTTCATATATTTTTTTCTAGATTTTTATCTGAGGTCCTACCGTTTGGCACCAATCAGACGCAATGGGGAGTGAGAACGTGGACTTGTACGCATTCTACACTTTGAAAATCACAAGATGGAAGGGAAAGTAAGAGTCACTTCTAGCTAAGAGTGAAATACAAATATAAATATTTCAGCTCACTGTGTCACACATTGTTTTATTATTATTATACACATTATTATCATACACATTATTACTTTGCAGCTACCCCCGAGTATTCTCGGTTGGAACGCATGGGGTCGCAACCTATGGTCCAAATGATGGGGAGAAAACAAATTACTGGCAATGGACAGAGGTGGTAAGTAACCTATTTGAAGTTGCGTTTAAATGAGGTTAATGGTACCATCTACTTCGCTAATTCACTAAGTTTATCTTTGTTTTCCCCAGCTCAACATGTCCCCTCTGTCTACTGCGGACCATCCCCATCAATTCCAACTCGTTTACCGGAAGGGGAAAGGAACGGACTCTATGCGATTTGAAACTGAATATCGAGCACATATTCTTACCCTGGCACTTCAGCAGAGGGGAGCATTTGCTCGATCTCATCAATCTGAGTGCATGGAGAAGGCCGTCGTGGAATTCAGAGCACCACAAAAATACCGCTGGGGTCAAGATTTCCCTACATTGTTCACCTTTCTATCCGTTACATGTACCGGTGTAGATCAAATGAGTCAAGAAGGAGAACGTAAGTCATACCACTTTAAGGACATGGAATGTGTACTGGAGTCCAGGAAAGCTCCCGAGCTGTTTGCCTTCCAAATGAAGAATTCGGAAAGACTTGTAAGTCTTAGTAATTTAACACGTATTTTAACATTTTAGTATGCATTGTAATGGTTGGTTTGTTGTTTGTTAACATTTCTAAGTTTATCATGCAATTCTGTAATACTTTGAACAGCACATTTACTCTCACTCCGATCGACCTAAAATTACAGCTAAAGTGAAAGAGAATGCATCTTACTTCTTGGGAATTGCACTAAATGTTCGGACACTTGACAATGACGGAGTAGATGACCTCCTCGCCAGACGACTTGGCATTTACAGAGGGGATGAACACATTACTTCCCTCAGTGAATTTACTGTTCAGAATAGAAAACGATCGAAGATATTAATGTGCATCTCGGAGACTTGTATCCTTCAGAGGGATCCTGCTACGTATTGTGTAAGCGCAAAATAATAATTTCACAGTCTTGTGTGGATATGCGATTAATGGATGTATTGATTTGGTTGGATGCCTAGGTCACTTCACTTTATCCTCTTTCGTCAATATTTGCATTGGTTCGATGCCATGACGATTCTCAGGCGATTTCTATCGAGTTCACTTCCGGGAGTGTTCAAACTTTTTTCTCAACTGAACGAGATTGCCTTCTTGCTTCCTTGATGGACGGCGCTCGGGCATCTGGCAATTGTTCTGTTCATGTCAAATCAAGACCCACACCACAAGGAAGTAGATGGGGACCTCTTTGTGCCCCTGTTGATGAGAGGGTCAGTAAACGATTTCCTAAGTTTGTGAATGTCCGTTTTGATGAGTTCAATTGCTTACAGGTGGAAACATTGTTTCTCAAATTTATTCATCAGCCACCCCCAGGGTGGTCATTCACCGAGTTGCTTGTTCGATTCAATGCCAATGTTGAGTATTCTGGTCTCCTTCATGCAGTCTCCCAAGACGTAAGTAGTTTACTACTGGCCATATTTTAACCTATTTGGATCTCCTTACAATCATGTTCGTAAATATTAGAAATTCTTTGCTGAGAACAAAGAGAAACTGATTCTGGTCGCACTGAATGCTTTACTCGCCAAAGATATTAACCCGAGTGATTACGAAGAATATTTCCAGTTAACTCGACGTGTCGTGTGCTCAAAGACCGGGTTCGGAGCTTTTGCTGAGATGCAAATGTAATGGCAGTACAGTGGCACATCTAAGTGTATTATGGCTTTATGGTGAAATCATCTTTTATAAATCCACTTTTGTAAAGGTTTCGGGAGAAGTTGGGTAGTATTGTTGTCAGCGCCCTCCGATCAAATTCTTCGGACTGTGTTATTTACTCTGCACTAGATGTAATGGCCGCCCTCATGCAACCTATGCATGCTGGTGCTGATCTCCGCCAAGAGCAAGATAATAAGGAAAAGATATTGAATAGTCCCAAGTTTCTGGACAGCCTTTTGGAAATGTGGACAACTCATGTCAGGAAAGGAACTGGTGCGCTAGTCACAATGGCCATGCTGGATATTCTTACCTTTGGTCTCTGTGCTCCTTACAGTGAAACAACACTGGGCAGTCATTTTGACTCTCTTTTGCAAGCGGTTGCCCAACGAGCAAATGTACTATTTGCGTTGTTCCAGGTATTATGTTCACTTACATTTGTCAACGTAGTCTTGAAGAAGTCTTTAATAACTGTGATTATCTAATGTAACAGCACCCATCAGTTGCAATTGTGAAAGGCGCTGGATTAGTTATGAAGGCTCTAATTGAAGAAGGGCAGGGAACAATCGGGCGTGAGATGCAAGAAATGGCGTTAAAAGAGGGGGCATTGATTCGACATCTTCTGAATGCGTTTTTTCTGCAAACAAACGATCCTCGATTATTGACGCTTCGGCAACTTTCCCGGCATCTAGTCAGCTTGTGGACGTGTCAAAATCCAGTGGCTATGGAACTACTGGAGCGAATTTTAGTGAGTTTATTTTGTGTGCAATAAGTTCAACATGGATCTACAGAATATTTTGTACATATCTTCTAAATGTTAACTTTTTTGTTGCTAACAGCCGGCAGGTCTTCTGAGATCTCTTGAGTCGACAGAGATCGTCAAAGTGACTGATGAGGATCGAATTAATATCCGTGATAACTTCAAATTGGCCTCGGAGGCTCACAAAGTTAACCAACCGTCCGAGTTGTCAAAACAAATTCGTAATGTTGAGAAATACCTGGAGAAACAAGTAGAGGTAATTGTGGATATGCATAGCTACTCTCATTTTTTTGCTTAACAAATTATTTCCTGGCGTAAGGTTGCCTTAAATCATTGGCGCTTAAAAACTGCACAAGAAGTACGGGCCAAGAACCAGCTTCGACCAGTAGCCTTGAGAAAACGAAGACAAAATTTAAAAGTAGAAGGAAACTGGACACTTTTGTATCACAAGTTTAACCAAGACCACTCCTTGCCTGACCTAATATGGAATTATCCAACAAGAGAGGAACTGAGGTACACATATTTGAGGTTTAGGTTGGGAGGAAGGGACCAATTTTGATTTTACAAATATTGAAATTACAGGGATGCCCTGCAGACCGAAATCCGGCTTCTTGATGGGGACCGGGAACACGTCCATGGAGAAATTTGTTGGAATCATTCCGACTTTCAAATTCAGTACAAATCCCTGAGTGAGGAAATCAACATTGGAGGGTACTACCTTCGTCTCCTCTTGGAAGAAGAGAATCTGAGCGCAACCTTCGTGATTAGGAATCCAAAAGATTTTTTTGCGGATTTGTATCACCGATTTCTTCTGACAGGGAAGCCAGATATGCGGGGAATGTGCCTGCAGGCTATGACAACAGTTTACAGCCGGCATTGGCAGGACATCGGCGTGTTTAGTGACTTGAAGTACATGGTTGTTATGCTTGACAAGGTTAATATGCTCATAACAATGCAATGAAACGGAGTAATGGAATCGGTTTTTGATCGCATTATCTGAATTGCAGTGTATGGAGAAGTCTGAGAGAGACCGAATTCTTATCTTCATTCAGAAGCTTGTTCAGAGTCGTGAAAATGCACGAGAATTGGTTAATTGTGGGGGGCTAAAAGTTTTGGTGGATTTGGTTTCGTTAGCACATTTACACACATCCAGGTTAAACTATATTCATCACTTCCTCTGCGAAGAACCCTGAAGTTAAATAATATTAAACTTTTTTAGAGCTGTAATCCCAACTCAAACTAATGTTATTGAGGCGAGTCCGGATATGAGGCATGCGGATTCTCCTGAATGGTATTATATGCCAAAGGACTCGGCACAGAAAGTTGGACCTGTTGGCTTTCAGGAGGTTAGCAATTGTGACATTTATGTGTATTGATGTTGATATTGATGTTGACATATTGTTATTTTACACTATAAATGAAATTTTGCAATACTATTTTGAATTCTAAAATTACAGCTGAAAAAATTGTACAAGGAGCGGAAGATAGATTCGAAAACTAAATGCTGGGCAACAGGATTGGACACTTGGAAACAATTGGCTTCTGTCGCCCAACTGAAATGGTTCATTATTTGTGAGGGACAAACGTCATTCATGACCGAGACACGGCTGGCAACAGTAATATTAGACATTCTTATCCAAATCGCTTCGTTTTGCCCTGCCAAGAATGGTGATGCTATAATCCGTCCGGTCCATAAAGCGAAACAAATATTGAGTGATACTACGAACTACCTCGCTCATATTGTCCAGCTTTTGCTCACCTTCGATCCCGCAGTGGTTGAACGTGTGGCTCAACTTCTCTACTTGGTAAGTTATGGGGCCTTTTTATATGTTTTAACAAAGTGAAATCTGAACCAGACAATTTTTGTAAAGTGCAATTGGTTTTACCCAGATCCTAGAGGAGAATCCTGGCATGAACCGGGTGTATGCTACTGGTGTGTTTTTCTACATTTTAATGTATACGGGCTCAAATATTTTGCCAGTTTCCCGGTTTTTGCAATTGACTCACTTGCGGCAAAATACGTATTCTGCTCAACAGGTTTGATTTTGCCAAGTTGTGTTAACGTTTATGATAACTGCATTGTTAAACTAAAACAAGAATACATTTGTGTAGGGTCACTCAATTTGGCACAAATCCGTTCTTGGGTCTTTGCTTCCTGAAGCGATGGTCGCGTACTTGGAGAACCATGGAGTGGACAAATTTTCTGAAATTTTCCTTGGAGAGTTTGACACACCAGAAGCAATCTGGAGTTCGTCAATGCGAAGGCATCTGATTGAACGAATAGCTCTTCATCTGTCTGACTTTTCCCCGAGATTATTGTCAAACACACGGGCTCTCTACGAATACTGCGCCATTCCAGCTGTATCTTACCCTACTTTAGAAACCGAATTATTTTGCAATGTTTTCTATTTACGAAACTTAACAGACGAAATTAGGTAAATTGCAAAACAAAGAGTGCAGAGTTGTGTACTTGTGATTTAAATAACTGTACGCCAATATTGCTTTATTCTAGATTCCCGGACTGGCAAATCAAGGAACCCTTGAACCTGTTAAAAGATGTGCTGGAATGCTGGAAAAATGAAGTAGAGAAGAAACCTCCACCAATGACTGTCACAGAAGCATTAAAGTCTCTGGAACTTGATGGAGAAACTGACTGGGTTGAAAAAGTCAAGAAAAATTACAGAAGACTGGCACAAAAGTTTCATCCAGACAAAAACCCTGAAGGTCGGGAGCGTTTTGAAGAAGCCAATCGCGCATACGAATTTCTTTGCAGCCGGTACTCTACAGAAAGCACGAATCCAGACCCAAATCGCATCGTTCTAATTTTACGAACGCAGTCTATTCTCTTTAAGAGATGTGGAGAAGGTACTATTATATTTGCCATGAATGTAGATATGGAAGCGAATTAATTTTATTTGTTGTTTTTAGTTCTGGAGCCTTATAAGTACGCCGGGTATCCTATGCTCATCAAAACCATGGAAATGGAAGTCGCTGACGAAGGGCTCTTTGCAAAGGATGCACCATTGCTAGCTTGCAGTGCAGAATTGGTTTATCACACATTAAATTGTTCAGCTTTGAATGTGGAGGAGCTCCGACGAGAGAAGGGTGTGCATGCAATAGGCATCTAGAAATCTATTGTACCACTATAGCACCTAACTTTGTCCGTTGTTTAAATTTAGGGCTGGATCTACTGCTGCAAGCATTCGACAGATGTGTGTCTGTCTTAAATGCCAGTTCGAAACCCTCGGATGTGGCAGTCCAAGTATCAACGCATGTAACGAAATGTTTTACTGTTTCAACCCGATTCCAGCTTTGCCGCGACAAACTTGTAGAGATGCCACAGCTAGCTC
Organism: Orthonychiurus folsomi; assembly: GCA_036851895.1. Taxonomy (NCBI): domain Eukaryota; kingdom Metazoa; phylum Arthropoda; class Collembola; order Poduromorpha; family Onychiuridae; genus Orthonychiurus; species Orthonychiurus folsomi. The sequence goes on along the minus strand of JAAXYW010000699.1, from coordinate 1,470 downwards.
AAAATATTTGCCGAATACTTCACTTCAAGGTAACATAGTACACATTTCGACATCACTCAAGAGTCTGAATGCAAAAAACATAATTCTGGAACAATTGCAGCACTTGACAAAACTGTGCTGCCTGGCGGCTGAATGTGTTGTAGCCATGTCAGTGGATACGATTTTGCAAATGCAACTTCTTCAGTCCGGCGTCCTTTGGCACCTACTTATTTCCTTTTTTTCCTACGACTTCACATTGGAGGAGGCCGGCGTGGAAGCCTCTGAAGATACAAACAGCCAAATCCTAACAAACAATTTTGCCAAGTTGAGTGTCCAAGCTCTCAGAGGTAAAGCTACCTTCCCTTTTTAAGAAAAGAATATTATGGGTTAAGTTTTGCCACGTGGGCATTTATTATATTTTTTCTTTCTACCTTTTATTCCACAAATAGCATTAATGGGTGATATTACGACGTATCCTCGAAATGAAGTAATTCGGGCTTCCCTAGATGCTCTTCTCCTTCCCCATGGAGCAAAAATGGTGCGTGAAAAAGAGTCAGAGGTAGTGCTCAAAACGCTAAATGATAATTGCTCGACGCCATACCTTCTCTGGAATAACAAAACGAGAGCGGAGTTACTGGAATTTTTGTGATATGCAATTGCAACTCCTTCGTAGTGGTGACCTAGCTGATATGACTTATGGCTCTGACTTTGCTTTCTCTCTTCACCAAGGAGAACTTGTCGTTGGTAAGTTTTGCAGTTTTGAATTTAGCTATTGCTACTGCTTATTCATTTCAGTTTGACTAAAAGAGTCAGTCCAATAAAGGAATCATTAATTCTATTTGTATTTCAGGCTCCGTTTTTGTACGAATTTACAATCAAGACCCTACATTCCAACTTGAAAATCCCAGTGAATTTGCTCTCGAGCTGTTGAACTTTCTTTCCAATAATGATCCAATGTCCACAACCAATACCAACGTTGAGATCAATAAAATTGTCCAATGTGTGGATGCCCTCGGGAATTTACTCAAGAATAATTCTGGACTAGAAAGCACATGCAAGGGAAAGTTCCGCCTACTCACGCGATATTTGATGTGCCCCCACTACGAGGCAGGGATTCTGACACTGTTGACTTGTCTTCTGGCTAATCAAGATTGTGTTGCTGACATTGTTGGAATGGGAATCGTGCCATCTCTTCTGGTCGTTTCTGCTAGTGCCAAAAAGAATACGAATATTACCATGGCCTCCCTTACTTGCCTGTCTATGATAGTTGCACATCCTCAAGTTGTAAAGGAAGCTATTCAGAAAGGTAACTTTAGCTTAATACATTTGATGCGCGCATTTCATTTGGTTACTGAAATAATATATTCTTTGTAATTTGCAGGGATCATTGTCTACTTGTTGGATATTTTCTGTTTTTCGCACATTGATCCACTTCTTCGGCAAAAAGCGTCCGAAGTTCTTTCGAAACTCTGCGCTGACAAGCTCTCAGGC
>JAAXYW010000698.1:0-31357 GCA_036851895.1 Orthonychiurus folsomi | reverse complement strand
CCTGAAACACCGCCAACAGAGACACCCGCGGAAAAGAAATCCGATGAGCAACAAGCATCTCCACCTGAATCCTCGCAAGAGATAGCGCCAGATTCGCTACAATTAGAGCCGACTGCTCCCGAGCCTGAGATCTTGCTTGCGAAAATACCCTCGGAAGAGAAATCCGATGAGCCACCAGCATCTCCACCTGAATCTCTCAAGGGAAAGTGCCTGAACCGCTACTATTAAAGCCGATTGCTCCCGTGCCTGAAATCTTGCCCGTAGAAACACACGCTAAAAAAAAATCCGATAAGCCGAAGGAAACTTTACCTGCAAAGAAGGCCCCAGAAACTCAACAATCAAAGCCGCCTGCCCCCAAGCCTGAAGCATTGACTGCAAAAATACCCGATGATAGGAAATCCGATGAGAATCAGGAGTCTTCACCCGAATCATCCGCGGATAAAACGGCCGAACCGCTACAATTAGAGCCGCCTGCTCCCGAGCTGGAAACATTGCCTGCAGAAATACCCTCAGATGCGGAATCCGATGAGCCACAAGCATCTTGACCAAAATCCGCTGAAGAGGAAGAGCGAGAGCTACAAATGTTCAATTAAACTATTTGATTGACAATGTGACAAATCTTATTACTGTCAGCTCCAGATCCTCAAATAGTGCAATCTGAATTGTCTTTTGGAGTTGGAGATTTCAGCATCTGATTTGCTGGACCAAAGATAGTCCTCTCGTTGACCCTGCCTCGTCCCGCGCAATTTGTTATTGTGAGATGCATTTGTTTATCCTTGGCTGGAAAGTTGCCATAACTCCACAAGTTGTCAATGCTTATATGAATGAGAAACTAGAGACTCAAGCTACTCAAACAGATTAATCCAGCGCGTCAGCACGCTTTGCGGGCTGGCCTGACGTTGTATGGTAGCTCATTGAAATTCTGTACAAAAACACAAATTTCATATTTCACAAAGTCGCAATCCCACGAAAGCGGGGAAATACTAGTAATCCCTAGTGATGGTTTTTGTAATTTGTTTAAATTGTTTATGCTTGCGCTGTGTCAGGGCGCCCCGCTGTGTCGTTTAAAGCAATTTAAAGTACAAATGTAAAAATAACGCCATGGATACGAGGAAAAAAAAACGTCGCAGATTATTTGTGTCATAGTAGTGTGAGATTGTTTGACAACCGCGCTACAAGGTTATCAAGGGAGAAGCTGTTGTTGTCAGGGAATCTTGAGATTAATCGGCTGCTGGCCAGAACAATTTGCAGACCGAGACAGAAGGAAACTTCCGTGGTGGCGTGACATTATTGTCTATTTTCTGTCCATGAAGTTAGTGCGTAGCGTAGCTAAATACATGCAGTGGCAAATTAACACAACTATTTAATTTAGTTAATCATCTACTCATGTTGTATTTGTGGACCATGCTAATTATGTTGATATTACATTAAAACTAATAACCGCACCGAACGCCAAAGTGTACAAAGTAGACCAAAATATACTACACTAAATTTGAACATTTTAATCAACATAAATTAAACATTTTATAACCGAATTATGAATTTAAGTTCCATTTTGGACATTGACTTTGTTTTCATTAGGAATAGAAGCAGCATAGCAATAGCAATCACACACTCCACTCAACCTTGCACTTTTTTGTGGTGTGTGTGGTGCAGCGGTAGTGGTGCATTAAATGCATAGAGTGAGAATCGATTTCACGTTCTCCCTGTACTTCGAACCGGTGCGCGGTGAGCACATTTCGGAACCAAATACAAAACCTGAATTCATTAATTAATTCAGATCCAGCCACTACAAGATACAAGTACTTTAATAGACTTCCCATTGCAATTCCTTCTTCCATACCTAAATTAAAACCTTGTAGTGCTACATACTTACGTAGCAACTTCTATTAACGAGTAAACAACCACACAAACAATTTACTCGTTTCGACGACGAAGGTGGTGCAGTGCAGCTGCAGATAAGATAACAGCGGCAGTCACGGACAGTATTTTGCTGCCAAATTTCTGGCTAGGTGCTGGATTACATAGCTGGTTTGATCGCATGAAATTGCACATGTGATAACCTCAATCCTAAATTCAAGTTCACGTCGATTCGACACAAACGTCAATTACTTTACTTAGTATCCATCTGCCTGTGATCCTTAATATTTAGAAGTCTGTTAAAATAGAGCGGAACTATAAAATGGTTGGCCGAAAAATGGTTATTGTTCGTCATGGGGAACGGGTTGATTTTACTTTTGGGGATGAATGGATTGGGAACTGCTTTGATGCTAATGGTAAGTCAAATGTAGCAAAGATAAAGAATTAACCAGCTTAGCTTGGAATTTCATTGTGCGTAGCCGTACAATATATTCAAATATTGAATTTCATGTAATTCTGTTATTTTCAGAGAAATACACAAAAAAGAATCTTAACATGCCGGATGCCGTTCCTAGCCGGAAACCAGAAGCGTTTTTAAAGGATTGTCCACTAACTCAGGTACCTCTATGAATACATTATTAGCCTACTTGAACTGACGAATGGCAATTAATGCGTCCGAAATCTAATTTAGATCGGAAGCCTGCAGGGAAACTTGGTTGGGAAAGGACTAAAGGAGGAAACTCTTCTTCAACCTGGATTTCAAATATACGTGTCGCCTGCTTTGCGATGCGTTGAAACGGCGGCTGCCATTGTCTCGGGTAATTGGTTCATTAGATAATGCAAAACCTAACGTGCGGTTCGAAGTAATCCATTAACTTATATTTTTACCTTTTTTTAAATTTTGAAAGGGATGGGACTGTCTGGGGTTAATCTTAAAATTGAACCTGCCCTATTCGAATGGACTGGATGGTACCCAGATGGCAATCCGCTATGGATGACCCCAGCCGAATTGGCCGAAGTTGGATTTGATATTGACACTTCATATGTTCCATTCAAGGACTACTCTGAGGTTACAAGTGATGAAAGCGTGGAAGAGTATTATCAAAGGAGCTTTCAACTGGCCCAGCATCTCTTGGAGAAAGATGGTAAAGCAATTAAACTTGGATTTTCTCAAAAGTTTTGTCTAGCTTAGCCGTCAAGCCATCTCTGAATGGAAAATTTCCACTAATACACACTGTCGTGCTCGTCTTAACTTTAACTTTAAAACCGATCTATTCTTCTATTCTCACTTTGGATTGTTTGGAATGGGTATCACCACTTGCCCACTTGTATTGCATAAGGAAAACTAACTATTAGCAAATATTTTTTACATTACCAGAAAATGACTTGCTACTTGTGGCACATGGCTCCAGCTTGGATTCCATCTCACGCCTCTTGGTTGGTTCTCCAATTCGGTCCTTTCGTGAAATGATGAGTGTTCTTCGCGGAGTACCTTACTGTGGCGTTGCAATTGTTGAAAAAGACGAATCCAGGAAATGGGCACTAGTGACGGCGGCTTCCGCGAATATTTCTCTGAAGCACACGAGTGCGGCTGACTTCTGCGCTTTCAAACAATTTATGGACCGCGAAAATCGAGATGGTAATTAACGGGATCATGGTAGTCATGTTTATGAGGCTCGTGTTGTCTTATGTTTGCTGCCAAGGAGATTAAGAATTCTGGACAAATTGCACTGCAACGAAATTGTTTTTAGCGTCTATTACGTCTATTTGTGACTTGACGGAAGGCGTCTAGTCTCCTGCATTGTATTGATCTTGTTAAATATTCTTCGCTTATTAGCTTATGGGCCTAAATTTTAAAAACTTAATATTGGCGCTTCCGCTTTTCATTAACTAGAACTTACTATATATTTCCCTTTGGTTAAGTTTTAACCTGGCTCTTTCCATTTCCAGATCCTCTTCCAGGACCGGGTCATTCCTAAAATTTCTCCAACTAACCAAATATCTTGCCGTTTAAAACATGATTCTTAACATTAACGTACCTTTTGTAAATTACACTTGTGTCACAAATCATACATAATAAGTGCAAATGCAAACAAATGATCTAAATAAAATTGCAGAAGTTTTGACGAATTAGCGAACGGTGACACTGATGTTGTTTATTAAGTGCAATGCAATACGAATTGATATTGATTCGTGAAATCTGAAATGTAATTGTTCCTAAATGTTCTGCATAAGGACAATTTTACTGCGTTTTGTAGTGACAAGTTTTAACTGCATGTAAGACAATTAGTAACAGATTCCATACTATTTATTGCTAGCACATTTACATATGCACTATGTTTATATTACCTACATACACTGAAGCCATTCAAATCGAAAGACAAACCCCTTAACGCTACAATTAGTATTTTGAGCTTACAACAACGATACACGATTACAACGATATGAACAAGCAATATTTTATTTAAGAATTGACTGGTTCAAAACCCCAGTTCAGGGAGAATGCTTGTGTGTATCCCACTGTTTAAACAAAGGTTAATTGCTCGATTCTCAAACATTTGCAACCCTGTAGACCACTTTTCCCGGCCATTATCGTATGGTCTTATTGTCTTCATAATTGATTTTACTTGTAGTCTAAGTACGCGTGCCTCCTTCAGTAATTTCAAGGTTTGTTCAAATTTAGTTAACGAGCGAATTTGCTGGTGTGCTGTGAAGTATTTTCCAGAGGCTAACAAGTAGATTGCCTTAGCTGAAAATAATATAGGAACACATCAAAATTTTCAAACTCCTATTCTTATACTGGAGTTATCACAAATCAATCCATTACCCATTTGAATAGTAAGGCCTGGGAATAACTTTTCTGCCACTTGGAATGCCTGCTTTGCCAAAGCACAATATCTCACGATAATGTCCAATTTTACCTCAGACCGGTAAACGTTATCAAACATATCAAGCGGAATGTCTTCTATTCCGTGGGTATATTCCAAAGCGAGTGCGTATCCCCTCAATACATGGTCTCGTATATTGCGAAGCAAATAATGGTTAGGGTGCAGTAGTTCTTTGCTGCAGGTATCAATAAATTTCTGGGCTAAATTGTACGTTTGTATAGTTTGAGGACTCATATCAATATCACAAACATTTAGTTGCGATTCTAAGGTTTGACACTGGGTACTTATATCTTCAACGATTTTGTCAATATCAGATGCACTGATTTCATTTGAACATAAATCCAAATTGCATTTCCAGTTTGCTTGCAAGTCCAACGGATTGACTGGTAGCAAATAGCCAGTGAAACATTGAAGACATTTGATTGCGGAATAAAATGTGTCAAGTTCGGTGGGATCTGAGCAAAGTGCACAACAGCAAATTTTCCCCGTGCACATTGATAGCTGCCTTGCTCTGGTTCCGATACCATTATCCTTGAGCACTCGACCATAGAGACGTGAACCCGCTTTCAATTTAGTGACTGCTATGAGACGATACCCGTTTCTCCTGAAGTTTCTGGTGTATCTAGGAGGAATGTGAATAGCCAGGACGTTGCTTATGCAGCTTGCATCAATCCCTGCCTCCATGGCATAAAGACACATCTCTGCTCTAAATGAGTGAATTTTAATTTAAATTAAATTAAAGTTTCTAATTTGTTTTGCTTATATATAAAGATTACTTCTGATCGTCGGTTTCAATTGGTAACTTGGAGTGGAATAACTCTACTTTTAACATGCGATGCACCAGCAACGGTGAAAATCTGTGCAACCGCCTCTGTAGTCCCGTAAAAATATTGACTGAGCAGTATTTTTCAAGTGTTTCGCTAGGGTCAGTTGTGCCGGCTCGGTTAGGTGTATGCAGGCTCACGACTTGCGTCCATTGATTGGGATGGTATTCACGAAGAAATAGCAGACGAATGAATCGAATTATTCCATACGCCATTTCTCCACCTAGGTGTTTCACAATTTCATCGTAGCTGTCGGCTTCCTGAAGGACGCTGCACTCCAACTTGTGAGTATGAGCCTAATACCGGGAAAAATTATGAATGAGGAAAATATGTTTGATATATTATACAACTAAAGGCTGGAGTGCGTTGAAAAAAAAAACAATCTACTACAGATTACTTCTGTTAGCATAACGAAGTTTACCAATTAGATATTTCTAATGCATCCAGTGTGGCTAAACATAATTAACGCCAATAGTTGGCAATTCTTGTGGTATTGTTGGTTTTGCAACCAGTTGAATTTTAATAAATTTAAGGACTCACGCCAGGGCAGTAGCTTGCACAAAGAGGCCAGTTACAATGGCTGCACCTTGGAGCTGGTTTGTTCAATTTAAAGTGACATCCAATGCAAACCTCTTTGTCAACAAATTTATTACACCAATATGGTCCGGTGATGATGGGGTGTTCGATGTAAATTGTTTCACCCTCCTCAATATCTCGCGTTGTGACCCAATAATTGTACTTCTGTCCACCATACCGAAGCCCTGTACTCTTTTCACCGTAGACTGGAACGCAGAAATCCTTATGTTTGCCACTTTTGACAAATCGGCATGGGGATGAACCACACACCACTTTGTTGCAATTTGAGCAGATTTCAGTCGATGGTTTTCCGCAGTGCATGCAAAAGGTTTTACTGGTTTCTTCATGGTTGTCGGTGGAACTTTTCGCACCGCGACTCTGTTTAGTAGAGGTCATTTCGAATGGTCTATGCTGAATTTCTGAAATAATATTTTGAGTATTTTGAGATGAAGCTTAGAGTGAAATGAAACACAACTACCTAAGCACAACTAAATCTTCTACTTGCAAGTATTATATTGTTTTAAACAAATGTCCTGGTTTTTGTCTGCGTATTATATAGAAGGCACGCCCTTGCGGCGTTTCACTTTCACTTTGGTACTATTGACAAATTGCCACCTTTGTGTTTTATCGCCAATTCAATTTCTTAATGCATAGAAGTCATCGTCATAAAAGTACACGCCAATTCTAAAATATTCGAAAGTATTACGCAGGCTTCTTGTTATTTCCGTCACCGTTATCAACATGTTACGTTACGTAGGACTATTACTTACGTTCGTGGCCTTGTAATCAAAGCGCAGTTTCTTTTTTTTTGAATCAAGCCGCCTTAATTAAATACACGCGTTTCATAAAATTACACGACTCAGTGCCAAAGTGCTAAATTCTAAGTGAGATTTTTTGGTCGCTATGTGGTTTCCCCAGACTAGAATTTTGAAAATGATTTTCAAAACTTTACAAGAACAAATTCCTTGAATGATATTCAAAATTTGTTACAGCTGTCAACAATGCATTTCCCCCTAACAACGAGCAACTTAGCTGGACCACTTTTATTAATGAACTATTTCCACGCACATTATGTGCTAAATGTATGAAAAAGTGATTTGCAACGCATCTTATCATTCACTTAACCATTTGCAGTAAAAGTACAATTAAATGTGTCTGGAATTGAATGTTCTTGTCTTGAATTGAATGTTGCCTGGAACCTTGCAAAGTTCCAGGCAACATTCATCTTGCTACATTAGAACCGATGAATACATATAAAAATTCCATGTGAAAGCCAATCATTATTTTGCAATGACACTTTCAAAGTTGTATCCAGTATATTTGCTCAACTTTACGTAATCCATTCTACTTATTTTAGGTTGAATACACAATGCATAACTCACACTGGGATTTAAACCACAACGCAAACGCAAATTGCTTAGGATGTAATTAATCGTATACACACTGTCTGCATTTATGATCAAAATTTTAACCGCACCCAATTATTAAATTAACTCGTAATCGTCCTTTCGGTTTATCATGGTATAATTCGTCGGTTTCTTTGCTAATCTGTTTAAACATTCTTTAATTATGATGATAATGGATAAACCGCAATGAATAAACAGTATTGCTTGCTGGCCCAGCAAAATCAAACCCTTCTTTGGAGTGATGCTAGAGTCGTCACAAAGTGTTGCAAAACAAAGCCCAGTATTATTTGTGTAAACGCAAAAGAATGTTACTTGTTGGAATATTTTTTGTGTTTACGTTTGGCACTCAGGCTTTAGGGTTTCCAATTAAGGAACCGCAACATTTTATGTTACCAAAGGTCAGGCCAATTGTGCGATGTTTTTTCTCAAAATTATACTAATAAGACGAATATACAAATACGCTTATTTCAGCCCGGAGCTGGTGAAGGTTTTGGTCCGAAATATGCAATCCTACCTAATGGTCCAGCCCCCGTCCAACCCGCACTTCCATCCCCAATTCTATGGCCAGTTGATACCCCTCACGTATGTAAATCATGCAAATTTTTTTGATTCCAATTACATATTTTTTTAAATTTTTTAGGTAATTAATAAATCTGGTCCGGAGATTGAGGCAGAAGGCGCTAACAGTGATTTAAAAAATAGCACTGAGAGTGACAACAAGGATCTTACACAGCAAAGTGCAATGATGACGAAACTTTCTCGAAATATGCTAATCAATTTGGGTGTTACAATATTCTCCGCTATATCCGCAGTCACAAATATTATTCTGTTTTTCTGTTGCTTCGTAAGAAAACCAAAAACTCCAACGACTGTTCCAGTCGAGAAAATTAGCGAAAAAAAGTATGACCAGTAAATCGCTAAATTACAGTTGAACAACTTTGAACAACTATTGTTTTTACTTAATTTTGCTTACTAGACAAAAAGTAGCAGGTACGGATGAAATGGTGGAAACTGACCCAGTTGAAACAAAGGATGAAGGGATTCAAACAGACCCTGAGCCGCAAGCAGCCAAACAGTCGCCGCCTCCACCAAAGCTAGTAACACCAATTGCAAATGACGTGGACGTGGACTTTGACGAATTCGCCATACAACGGATACCAGCTGCTCCAGTCGTCACCGCCTTAAGCATTTTGACTGACATCACTAGGCGTGGTCACCCGGATTTCCAGCCTTCGCACTTGACCCCCTTAGATCCACACCATGACCCGCCGCATCACTCGGTACTGATCAAACCAGTAACTGTTACCAAAGCTGAAGTACACAAAGCCCCGCAATCCACTGAGCCAGATCATGAGAAAGCAACGAAGATATCAAAAGAACCTGAAGTCAAGTTGCCGGAAGACCCAAAACATACGCAACCACCTCATGAGACAAAACCGGATGAAAAATCTGCACCGGCGAAGGTAACACCATCGCATATGGAAGCCATACCTGAAACGCCAGCACCTATTGAATCTAGACCGATGCCAACCACTGAAACTAATGTCGAAAAACCTACACCTACTGAAACCAAGCCGGAAACTCCGATGTCACGAGACAGTAAAGCCAAGGCCACCCAACAAGAGCAAGCCGGAAAGATGCCTGAAAAACCAGCACATGTTGAACCTCCAGAACCCAAAGGTTCAGAAAAACCTACACCAACCCCACATCTGGTAAATCTAGCACTTCCCAGTGAAATAGATTTTATTCCACCACCAGCGCTCCAAACCGAGTTCGAATCTAAGCCAGAGCCGCCTGAAATAATCATGCCGAAGAAATCCGTATCAGAAATGCGGATTGAGTCAGAAACCCCTCCTCCCAAACCGTCATCACCCCCAAAATCCCCCGTATATCCGAAAACGCAGGCGGAAATTGAACAGGCGTTTGGATTATTAAAATCCATGGAGGAGGACGACGATTCTGAGCAAATAACTCAAAGTCATTCTCACCCAAAACCAAAATCTGGAGACAAGGAAGGGCCGAAAACACTACATAGTCGAAGGGGTCTTGGTCACGGACCCGGGCATCCCATCTCCCCTGCTCTGGAGGGCTTAGGTAGAAGAGTAATGGGTCGTATGACGCCGCCGACTCCTGCCGGCGGAGACCGTGGAGGAAGAACTTCACCACAAGGACCACCCCCTATTCCAGCTCGAGGTGGTGGAAGGTTGTCCACATCACATCATCACCCAGTTCCAGGTCACCCGGGTAGAGGACGGGATCGCTCACCTGCTTCGGAATAAGGCAAGGTTATACATATATTACGGATTTCCGAAACTAGTGTAGCCTAATTTACATTTTCCTAAGTAACCTAAGCTTATAATTGTTATTAAGACGAGTTTCTTTCGTATGTTGCATGTGTAGAATATTTTCAAGTTTGTAGGTGTTTAACAATGTTGTATGCATTTAGATGCATTAGTGCATCTGCTTGTAAATTTGAATTGAAAAAATGTGGTTTGATCTTGCAGTAGACGGTATACTAGTAGACAAGGGTTTTAAAGCTTAATCAATTTTGAGATATTAAATCATGCAAACAAATCGCGAGGCGGTATGAACTCCTTCGTGTGGGTTCGAGTTAATTAAATTAATTAGTTTTACATTGTGGTTTGCTTTGTGGTCGGATAACATTCTCTTTGAAAATAAAATAAAAATTTGGATGACTTGCAGTGCAGTGCTTAGATCAACATTAAACTAAATTTAAACAGTATTGATAATAGTAATAGTGCATGAGTGTAGCTAATGCTTCTTCACCCTGAACCTGAATACGCACACGCCGTATGAATATATTACATTACATTTTGTTAGATCGGATCCAGCTGTGCTATCGTTATCTCATGGCAAGCACTGCATGTAAATTAAGCTCGCAGGAAAACTACCACGAATTCTCATGTAGGAAACCTCAGGCTTAAGTACGAAAACGTACACATGGTAGTGCAAACAATGCGGCACGACGAAACACAAATGCAACATATTTATTTTTGAACGGAAATGTTCAAAACGTCTTGTAGTAGTAATAGTAAATGTAGGTAGTTGCACAAAAGTCACTTTGTGAAACGGCATGGAAATGTGAGTCTACAGCAATGTAATAGAATGGAAATGGTTTCCCCGCACAGGGCCGAGTTAAAGAAACGGCTTGTATGTCAGTCCCTTGGTAAAAGCACCTCCGAAATCATCCACACGCTTCCCAGCCGAGCCCTGAGTCCCAACTTTTCTCTGTCATCCACCTTTTGTAATTGTTAAAATTTTGGCACAATAATTAATAATGTCAAAACAAAATAGAGAATCTTCAAAGGGCAAAATCAAGTGCCCTTCGCCAAAACGTTTAGTGGCAGAAAAACCACAAGAAGTGATTCAAGTCCCTTTCAGTCAAGATCCCGCTTCCCAAAATATCATCAAAGAATACATGAAGTGTAGCGCTTGTGGAAAAGTTCCTTGCCCCTCCATTGTTGCATCCTGTTCAAATGGACATGCCATTTGTCAGACGTGTGTCCGTCCAAGGAACAAGAAGTGTCCTCGACCAATCAAGGATTCCAACACGACGTCCAGCGCTGACACGGAAGGAGTTTGTAATTCCCGCTTTGTTGGTATGGCGCTCCCGCTGTATACAGCCTTGTACGCTACCATTCCTGTGGAATGCTCGTTCAGTAAATACGGGTGCCGTCAAACGCCTTTGGGCAAGGATTTGGCGGGACATGAAGCCAGTTGCACTCACAGGTAATATATAGAATCAGTTGTGTTGATCAAATTATAATAAGTTCCTCTTGTGCCTTGTATTTGCTTATTATTCAAGGTAATGCTTAACCCCAATTACGGGGCTTGTAATCGAATTTATAGTTAAATGTTTTATTTTTGGACTTTTGCATCACGGAACTCCATGATTTGTGTGACTCTTTAAGCTATTAATTGTATTATTTTATTTCTCACGCTGGACTTATATGCTTCAATGCAAATATTAATTGGCTTATTTGGTCAAAATTGGGGTTTGAATCAGTTTACCGTAAATGTCCCAATAAATGACCCCTCGAGACCCGGCGTTAATTAGAGCTCCGGCGCTTATTCGGACCGGGCGTTTATTAAATAAATTTCTATTTTAAAATGTGTAAATCAACTTGAAACTTGAAATGACCAAGTTTATCAAGTATCCTTGAGATGTTTTAGTATAGGAGAATGTAAACAAACGAACCACCGACTATTTCGATCAAGAAAATCAAATATATTCGCGCGATATGCATGCGTACAGAAACCCCGCGTTCATTAGGACCCGGCGTTTATAAGGACCCGGCGTTTATTAGGACCCGGCGTTTATTTCTAAAAAGAAGCGTTTGACCCGGCGTTAATTAGAGCGCCGGCGTTTATTGAGGCACCGGCGTTTATTGGGACATTTACGCAAGTTGATCTCCATTGTTTGCTTTTACGAGTCAATTTATTTGACAAAATATAACTATAGCATGTTTAACATACATACAACTATAGCATTTCTTTAGCTCTTTGGTTTTGCAATTTGCTCAATATTTAATTTGTAATGCAAATTGCCCAACATTAAGACAAGATCACACCGTGGCCATCGAGTATTTGCATACACTACCCCGAGAGAATTTGATTTAAATCCCGCCTACTTCGATCACCCAATTTCATCACATCATAAGTTCGGTTCAATTCACGTGTCTGATTGCTTTAATTTGCTAACTGGTTAATTCTAGTTTTATTCGATTTTATTAAATCGCCGATTTAAATTTGTTTATAGATATGGAGCCGAAACGACGAGGGAAAACAATCCCCTCCTCTGACGGATCCGATACAATGGAGCTCTACGCCTGGGGACCCGCCTTTGGAATGCCCTCCGTTGATGCCCAAACCATTCATGCACTTGTAAGTTGGGCTAGTGGTTAGTTTAATTATATTTATTTGAAATAGTCCACAACGTACTGACTTAATTTGTTCATTTTACAGGCTTACATTAGATTTTCGGGTGCTCCTGTAAATATTATTGAGTGTAACAATCCTTGGAAATCCAAGAAATCCACTTTGCCTTTTTTTAAGCACGGAAACAAGTTTTTATTCTCAGCTGATGACATTTGTGTATACCTTCGACAAAAGGTAGGGTCGTTCACATTTATTCGATGATTTTCTTTAATTTAACTACTTTCTTTCCAGAATCACACATGTGACTATGGCCTCACTTCTAAACAGGGAGCAGAAATCGTGGCGTTTGGTAAACTCATGGAGGATTCCCTCTATCCTGCTGCACAGTTTTACAGGTTATTTACATATGATTTACAGATTTATTTACTTTATTCATTTAGTTACTATAAATTAATTGTGATTGTGTCATTTTTTTGCAGTTTTATCCAAGAAAAGAATTACATGGAAATTATTCGCCCAGCATATGGGACATTACTTCCGTGGCTGTACAAAATGTGGTACACGGATCGGTATCTTAAAGAAAATGCTCATATTCTCATCAAAGCCATTTATCGTGAAGCTGAATTTGAACCAGAAAGATTTGAAGGAGAAGTATTGGTGAAAGCCCAGCACTGCATTAAGATTTTATCTGATAAACTTGGGGACAGAGACTATTTCCTGGCCAACTCTCCCACAACCCTTGATGCCATCGCTTATTCCTACTTGGTGTATTTTAATAAAGTCAACTTTCTTCATTGTCCGCTGAAGGAAGTCATCAAAGGTACACCGAATCTGGAGAGGTACATTGCCAGAATTAGTCTTCGCTACTTTACTCCGAAGACTGGTAAGTTTTGCAAAAACTATCCATATACTGATTAACTGATTTAAACAACGCGGAATTAAAATTAATAAATCCCATATTTATCATGTTTAGATGCATACGGAGCTGGCGGTGACACCAACAAAAAATCTGCTGCAACTGTTGAAACGGACCCATCCGGAATGACGTACCCATTGTCACATAAATTATTTGGTTTTTTTGTCGCAGGGAGTGCTATGTTATTTTACGCTTATAAAAATGGTATGCTCAATTTTCGTAATAATGTGCGCATTCCTGTCGAAGAAGTTTATTGGGAATAAATTGCACTCTGTTTAGTATATTGCGAACTATAATTGTGTCCGGCTTCAAAACATCTTAAACCTCCAAACCGAGTGACTTTTATATTATTTTGCATGCTGCTCCAGGTACATTTTCTTTAGTTCCTTACGAAGGATTTTCCCAGATGCGGATTTGGGTATACAATCCACAAATTCAATGCCACCTTTTAGTTGCTTGTAGTATGTCACTTCTTTCTCCAGGAATGAGTGGATTTCGTCCGGTGTCAGGGAATTGTTCTTTTTGACAATGTAGCCGCGGGGAAGTTCCCCGGATTGTGGATCATTAATCCCGATAACGGCGGCATCGGTGATCCCAGGGTGACTGCGAAGCAAATTTTCTAATTCTGCAGGGGCAACCTGAAGGCAAGTAAATTAGAAATTAATAAATTTAAAAACAAATTGGATAACACATTGTGTGCACATATTAACAGTGTACCTGAAAACCTTTGACTTTGATTAATTCCTTGAGTCGATCCACTATGTAGAAATGATTGTCCGAGTCATAGTATCCAATATCACCTGTATGTAGCCAGCCTTCTGAATCAATTGTATTTCTGGTCGCCTCCTCGTTATTCCAATAACCCTTCATTACCTACCACCAAAAACAAATTTTAAAAAGGTTATTATATTTTAAGCCTATAGTGCCGTGAATTACCTGCGGTCCCTTTACGCAAATTTCCCCCGACTGATTCGGACCCATACATTTCCCTGATCCATCAGTCGCAACGACTTTGACACTTGTGTTTGGCACTGGATACCCACAGGATCCGATTTTGTCCATCCCAGACGATTCCCTGAGGAGATTAACCGCAGTCGTCGCCTCCGTCATTCCATAGCCCTCCTGGAAAAGAAATTGCTTTTGTGCCTTGGCCAACATTTGCTTAACAAGCCAAGGACCAATCGGAGCGGCCGCACCGACGACGGTATGTACGGAATCTAACTCGGTTTTACCGTAGTCAGGACTGGCGACGATCAAACCAATCAGCGGTGGCACGAGATGGAGGATTGTTGGCTAAGTGGTGTGTAAAAAGTATCGTGTGGTCATTGTAAAAATTTATCTTCACATTTTTAAAAGTGGTTATTCTTATTCTATGTACCTTAAATGACCGTACGGTTTGAAGAAAAGTACCCGGGTCAAATTTTGGCAAACACATAGTTGTAGCTCCGTAGACTAAACCAATGGAAGTGTATGTGGTCAATCCATACATGTGGAAAAATGGGAGGAGACCGACCAGTCGCTCTGGATTCCCACTATTCATCTCGATTTTGAATACATCTGGTTGTGTTATTATATTTAAGTGATTCACGAGGCATGCGTGGGTCAGCATTACACCTTTTGGAAGTCCAGTAGTTCCACTGCTGTACGGGATTATTGCCACGCTGTCATACGGATCAATATCGCTTCCCTTCAGAAAATTGACACCCTTTGTGTCTGTTTTGATCATCTCCGTAAAAGTGTGGCATCCTTCCACCGGTTCTCCGATTACAACAATGGATTTTAAATTTGGATTGGATTTTTGAGCAGCCCGTATGGCCGGGATGAAGGCAGGGATTGTTACAGCGCATTTTGACTTGGAATCCACAAGTTGTACACCGATTTCACCTAATATATTGTAAAAAAATATTTATTTACATCTTAAACAATACATACTGATGAGCAAAGGACTGCATTACTAATTGTTAAATTTGTGATTTTATGAGTAATAATTTATGACCTGGGGTGTACGCAGGATTAATAGGTGATGCAATTAGCCCCGCATCGAGAATTCCGTATAAAACAGATGCAAAAAATGGATGATTTGGAAGAATTATGGCGACGGTGTCTCCATTTTTAAGTTCTGAGTTTAGAAGAGCTGCCGTGAAGCCTTTTGCAATTTTCCAAACTTCATCATGAGTTACTTTGAGGCCCGTTATCCCGCACTCCTGGGATTGTGAATAGAATTAGAACTGTAACATTTTGTGATGAGGTTGCATTTTTAAGAAGGAGGCGCTTAATATTATAGTCATGGGTAGTTTATTTTACAAATTTAACAAGTAGCTTACAAAGGCGATGGAGTCCTTCCAATTTCCAATTTGCGATCGAACATATTCCGGGAAAGTAACACCAGAGAGATTAGGAACTTCTGGATTTGGTGACCGTACTATAAATTCATTCGAACTGACAGCTACAGCTGAAGATGCAAATTTTTTATATTGATTAATAATTGGCCAGTTTTGCAATTGCTTGCGAACTAGTCTACACTTCAAAAATGTGCTATTAAAGATGGGACGCATAATCTCTATGGGATTTATTTACATTATATGCAGTAATAAGGAGTGAATGAATACGTCCTTTGCTATCACAACAAATAACACTTTCTATACTTTACAGACAAGAGTATAACAAATACAAGTGTATAGTCACTGTGTATGCACAGCTTTATTATTTAGTTACGTAGTACGTAGCACACTTGCAGCGTTAGCAAAAAAGTGTGTTCAAACTGGCTAGGTAGATTGAGCTATGAATGAGCGAGCACAGCAGAGTCAACTAGTAGGTCTTTTTAATATACACAAAATTCCTTTGACAGATAGTAATGGTAAGTAAATATTCTCCAATTTCATAGTCAATCTATTATCTTAGTCTCTCTTGCTTCGATATAAAATTAACAAATGTGCATTTATAATGGCCACAAAAACTTTCCTTGTCCTATTTGTTCGAAGTCTATTATCACAACGCTTACACTACCGTAGTTTTGGCTATGCATTCTTCCAATATGTGTTATCGCTGTGGTTCCCCTGCTTAGCCATTATTATTGTGGCAGCCAAGGCAAGGGTTGTAAACAGCATAAAAAGTTCAAGTCAGCGGCCTGTACTGCAGATTAGAGGAAAATGTTCCTTGAATCAGTTAAACTATTTCCAAAAGAGCATTTCTTTTATTAGATTATACATACTTTATCCAAATTTGGATCACAAAAGTTTTATATACGTAATTTGGTTAACCTATAATTTTATCAGAAAAATATACGTAGAGCGCAAACTCGTGCAAATTTGTTTCAGAAAATAAAATTTGGAAATGCCTTCAATAAATTTTCAATGCAAATTTGGTACTATTTTCCTACTTTTTCAGTATAACTTTTCCGTAATTCTCTCCTCAAGATTTTTCCGGACGGTGCTTTAGGAATCACTTCGATGAATTCTATTCCCCCTTTAAGTTGTTTGTAGGACGAGACTTTTTCCTTCAAGAAATTATTTATTGTTTCTGGTGTCAGAGACGCGTTCTTCTTCACAATGTAAGCCCGTGGCAACTCCCCGGATGCTGGGTCAGGAACACCGATTACTGCGGCATCGCTGACATCAGGATGACTACGAAGCAAATCTTCTAATTCTGCAGGGGCCACCTATTTAGAATGAAAAATCGAAATTAAGACTCAGCAGGCAAAAATCGTAGACATGAACAAATTATGAACTAAGCTGACCTGATAGCCCCTGACTTTGATGAGTTCCTTCAGCCGATCCACAATATAGAAATGGTCCTCATTGTCATAGTAAGCAATATCCCCGGTATGGATCCAGCCTTGAGCATCAATCGTGTCTCTGGTTGCTTTCTCGTTTTTCCAATACCCTTTCATTACCTAATATAGCATTAAAACACTCAGTTAGCGTTGATATTAAAATCATTGTCATCTTAATTACCTGTGGGCCATTGATCCACAATTCTCCTCTCTCGTTAGGACCCAGGCTTTTCCCGCTCCCGTCCGTAGCAACAATTTTGCAAACCGTATTGGGTAGGGGCACTCCACAGGAACCAATTTTTGTATTATTTGAATTTTCTCGCAATGTGTGTGTGGCCTTCAATTGCATTATACTTATTACAGCAAGACCACGCGCAGTAATAGCATGAATGGATTTAATTTTATACCTACCGGTGAAGTCTCCGTTAGGCCATATGCTTCCTGGAAGAAAAAGTACTTCTCAGCTTTCGCCAGCACTTGTTTCACAAGCCATGGTCCAATGGGCGCAGCAGCTCCTACAACCGTATGAGTTGCCTCAAATTCCTTTTTTCCAAATTCAGGACTAGCGACTATGAAATTGATGAGAGGGGTTACCAGATGCAGGATAGTTGGCTGCAAATAAGAGCAAGAAATTAGTGTACTAAGCTATTTTAAGTTCGTTCGCCGTGCTAGTGCTATGTTTTAAATGAGCATAAACTTATTTCTACCTTATGCTGTCTTATTGCCTGTATAAAAGTAGCTGGTTCAAATTTGGGTAGAACGGCAGTAAAGGCTCCAGCACCCATATTTACAAAAATGAAATTGGTCATTCCGTAGCAATGGAACATAGGCAGGAGTCCAAGAAGTCTGTCCGGGATGTCCGAACTATCATTGAATTTGAGTACACCAGGTTGTAGGAGCAGATAAAGATGATTTGCTAAATTATCGTGAGTTAGCATAACTCCCTTCGGCAATCCTGTAGTTCCCGACGAGTAAGGTAGGACAGCGACAGTACTATTTGTGTCGATATCACTTCCTTTTAGGAAATTCGCTCCTTTCGGATCCGTTTTTATCATTTCCGTAAATGAGTGGCAACCGTCTACTGCTTCGCCAATTACAACAATGCCTTGCAGGTTGGGATTAGTCTTCTGAGCCGCTTTAATCAGAGGTACAAACATTTGTATTGTGACCACCCATTTGGTATCCGAGTCGATTAGTTGTCGCGCCATTTCGTCTAAAAAAAGTCAATTAATTCTTTTATTTTGTTTGTAATGCGAGTTTCTTTATTATCAAATTACCTGCTGTATATGACGGGCTAACAGTTGAAGCGACAAACCCCGCATCAATTATCCCGAGTAAAGCAGACGCATAAAATGGATGATTTGGTAAAACGATGGACACAGTGTCCCCTCTTTTAAGATTTGTTTTGAGCAAAGCAGCCGCAAACCCTCTAGCTGATCCCCACACTTGGTCATGGGTCAATTTAAACCCTGTTAATGCACACTCCTAAAAAATATAACTTATTTACATGTTTGCCATTACCAGTCAGTCAGCTCTGCTCTTGCGAATTTGAACAAATTTGGAATTTAATAATAATTTCGCAAAGTGACTTACGTAGGCAGGTAAACTGCCCCCAATTACTATGGACTCTGGAACGGACGTATTCCACAAGAGTTGCCCCGGAAATGCCCGGCAAGTCCGGGCTTGGGGACCTGACGATGAATTCACCAGAATTTGTTGGAGCTCCACCAGATGAAAAACATCTTGCTTTATTCCACGCCCCATAGTTCTGCCTGTTTCCGTTGTGGGTCAATTTTAAAAATGTTTTTACTGTTGCAGTCCTCATTTTTGGAAGTAAATTTGTTGTCCACGTTTGCAATATTTATGTAAAGATACAAGCACTGATGTTTTAGAGAGTTGTCTAATTGTGGCTGGTATAGCTTAGCTCGTACCACTCATTCATAAGCTAGACAGAGACCAAAACCCCAACCGATTCAATTTGGTGGCAAGCTTAAGGCAGCTAAGCTGATAACTAACAACTTTATTATAAAAACCGAGTCCAGTCCAATGAGTCCAATGTGTATTCACTTTAACGTCGTCCGTCGTCCCCTTTCCTGTGCGAATATTTACGTGTACATACGTGAGCATCCTACGTTATGTAATTTCCAGTAGCACATGTCGCGGTGATCGCATAGGTAAAACTCAACTGATGGGCTAATGGATGGACACAAACGTGTAGACAACACTTGACGGCACATGGCATGCGAATTAAAGAGTTTTTGACAAAACTGGGACTGGAAACCGACCAAACAAAAGACCTTCAAACTAAACACGCATTCGTGTAGTAAATTTTATATGCCTCACACTAATGCACTAACTCTACGGCTCTCTGCACCATTCCAGTATGCAGTAGTGTAATGTTTGAGATCAACCCAGAAAAGAAAAATATTTACTCAACACATGGAATGCCTGTTCCTCCCCCAATTCCAATTCTATCGTGCTATACTATGATAGAGCTTACTTATGATACGCAAGGATTGTGCTATTTATACATTACGCCTGATTTTTCTTCGTATACAGAAAGCAGAGTGGAAGTGGAATACCTATATATGAAGGTGTTCATTTTTCACACATTTTCCCTTTCCCCTACTGAGCGGAGCGCTGACTAAATTATTAATTATCGGAGGGCAGATTTTGGTGGAGAAAATCAATAAAGAAGTCAGGTTCATAATTCCTCATTTTCGATTTGTAGCTGTCCTTAGTGCCCTTGATTGAATCTCCTGTCCATATTAAAACACACACACACACACACATGCATTAGACATGTTTGTACCATAAACAAACGCCAAATGGAAAGTAAATTTAAATCCGGATGTGATATGCTGCATGGAACTTTATTAGCTTCCTTGCTTGCTCCTCGTATAGTATATGCAAAACTTGCGCTACTAAGCTAGAACGAAGTAATAACAAGCGCAATGAACCAGAGCATAATATTAATAGCTTATAAAAATATTATTGGTGCACGGCGTATTTTCTTGTAGCCTTAACGCAACGTATTAGTATTAGCCCTTTTGCTCAAGTCCTATCCTAACCCCAAGCAGAATAGCAAAAGCAAAATCATAGTAGCGCAGAAAACCAACAACCTTTCCGCTTGGATTTACTAACTTTAAGCTATGCTTATCAAGAGTTCAAGTGGGTCATCTGTCCAAGTCGAAAGTTAAAAATATTTCTTCAAAGATAGCCGACAGTTCATCTTGCGTTGGGGCTGGTTCACATATTACGTAGTGGTCAAGGGGGAGGGTGGGGGTCCCGCCAAACCACTATATTTTACTACATGGGGGAGGGGGGGTCTTTGAAAGCACCACGCAGTGGAAAAAAATCATCGAAATTTCNGGGGGGGTCTTTGAAAGCACCACGCAGTGGAAAAAAATCATCGAAATTTCTTTCAAAATCGATGGTTTTTTTTAGGGTACGTAATATATAGGGACGGGGGTGGGTGTCTGAGATTTCACTACTAAAGCACTACAAGGGGGAGGGGGGTATCAAAAAAGTCCGAAAATACCACTACGTAATATGTGAACGAGCCCTTGCCGTAATTAATCAGCCCCCAATGATCGGCTCCCTTTATCAGTCTTGCAAATTTCCTAATTTAGTCATAAATTTGTAGCTGACAAAGGAGATACCGCGCGCTGCCGAAGCGCAGGTGCACAAACGGACTAACAATATAACAATATCTTAAGCTTGCTAATTATAGGTTGGGTGAATTTGCCATGTTTTTTTTTACCATTTACGGAAAGCATCTCCTGAGCAAATGTTTATAAATGTTAATCCCTGCTTAGATGAAATGAATGAAATGAAAAACTAAATCGTGCACTTGGAGGGTGTTGACAAACTCTGAAGCGGGATGTTCAGTATACGACAAAATGTCAATTCAAGAAATATTTGTTGGCGATAATGTGGAATTTGTAAATCATAAGTGAAGTTAGGAAATTATAATTGAATGAATTTCGAAGATAATCATTTTGCCAAACCAAAGCCGGTCCCCATGCATCATCAGCAATCGGCGAATATTCGCAATAGTCACCCCCCACCCGTTCCGAGCAGAGGTGGAGGAGGCGGTGACACTGAATCCTTGTCTTCAGATTCAAAATCAACATTTTCGAAGGTAAATGTGTCACAATTTGTTAAAAATGTATTAAAGTAATGCCGAATTCCCCTACCTGTGTTAAAAATTGCGTTACAAAACGTGCAGCTGGGCGTTTCGGGCTTGGAATTTCAATTTCTAAAAACGCACTTTCACCGTGTTACCCATAACAAATGACAAACAATACTTTGTTACTAATCAGACGCGGCGCAGTCAAGACGTTTGCATTTGTTTTTATCTAGCGCGTATACTTATTTGAATGCCCAAAAGTGAATTGTAGTAATTTAGTAGAACTGTCTAACTTTTAATTCAAAGAATTTTCTTTAAAATGGGATGGAATTTGTTAGGTCGTCCGAGGGAATCAGCTAATTCTAGAAAGCTGAAGTCTAATCTAACTATTTCACAGGACTCTCAAGGGAAGACGTCTTCTAGTTCGACGTCTAACGAGCCGTACATGGTTCGATACCAATCAGCTAGTACACCGGCTGCATCCGCTTACGGAGTCAGTGGAAATGTCAGCGCCAATTTTCTTGAAAAATTCCAGTTTTACTATTTGGCTGTGTTCATTTTAAAATTAAAATATTAAATTTAGGGAGAAGATATTTTTGTGCACCCTGGCGAAGAATTGAAAAGAGTCAGCAAGGATGTGACGTACCTTTGCCCTTTCAGTGGCCCCATCAAAGGAAACCTTTACCTTACAAATTACAAGCTGTACTTTTCCAGTAAGGACAAAACCTCATGTTTTGAAGTGCCACTTGGAACGGTAATTGTTTTTGTTCAGTAATTGAATCAACGGTAATTTATAAGGAACAAATGATTTTATATATTATATTATAAATAGGTGAATAGAGTTGAGAAGGTCGGTGGAGTTTCTAGTCGTGGAGAAAATTCATATGGGATTGAGATATTCTGCAAAGATGTACGAAACCTCAAATTCGCACACAATCCAGAAAACCATTCCAGGCGTGAATTCTTTGAAGAACTTCAGCAATTTGCATTTCCGATCGCGAGGAAGCAGTTACCATTCGCGTTCTCTTTCACTGAACGGTTTCGCGTGCAAGGATGGACGGTCTACGAACCAATTGCAGAACTTCGAAGACTGGTAACTTCATATAAAGTTATTTAAATATGTCAAAATTTATGTGATCTAATCTAAAGCTTTAGACCACAACTTTTTTTCTCAACAGGGTGTTCCTAATGAATCTTGGAAAATCACAAGGATGAATGAGAAATATGAGATGTGCGACTCCTATCCTGCGGTGTGGGCAATTCCAATGGCCGCCAAGGACGAGGAATTTATAAAATCCGTATGCAATTTTCGGTCTCGAGGTCGTCTTCCTGTTTTGTCTTGGCTGCACCCTTACAGTCAAGCCAGTATTACAAGGTGCTCCCAGCCATTGGTCGGGGTCGCGTCGAAGAGGAATAGAGAGGACGAGAAATACCTTCAGATGATCTTGGATGCAAATGCACAAGCCCATAAGCTATACGTGTTTGATGCCAGACCCAAGTAAGACAGTTGATATGAAAGCACTTGCCTAAGTTTAAAACTCAATTTTTGACTTAATCACTTGTAGTGCAAACGCCGTTGCGAATAAGGCCAAAGGGGGTGGCTACGAATCTGAAGATATTTACCAAAATATTGAGTTGCTGTTCTTGGACATTCATAATATTCACGTTATGCGAGAGTCACTCCGAAAATTGAAAGGTGATATATAATTTGACGTTTTCAAATTTCTATGCCTTTTCAACTCAAGCTTTACTAACAGCATCAATCACTATTTGACATTTGCAGAGGAATGTTATCCATCACTTGACGATTCAAAATGGTTGTCTGCCATTGAGGCAACAAAGTGGTTGGACCACATCAAATGTATTATGACTGGAGCACTAAGAATTGTAGATAAGGTGGAGAATAACAAGACTTCTGTTTTGGTTCACTGCTCTGACGGATGGGACCGAACAGCACAGGTAAACTCTGACAAAGTTTACTTGCCGCCGTTGCCGCAAGCAAATTGTTGTGCACTTTATTATGAAGTTTCTTTTCAAAATTTAGTTAACAGCACTTTCTATGCTCCTTCTCGATCCGTACTACCGGACATTGAAAGGATTTGAAACATTGATCGAGAAAGAATGGCTGGCGTTTGGCCATAAATTTCAACATGTAAGCAACTGATCCAAGCTTTCTGAAATGTTAATTTTACTTGATATAGCTGGAAGTATTTCCTAATGTCTCATGTTGTTTTATTTTAGCGGATTGGGCATGGTGACGATCGACATTCAGACGCCGACAGGTCTCCGGTTTTCTTGCAGTGGATAGATTGCGTGTATCAAGTCACCCAGCAGTTTCCTTACGCATTTGAATTCACGGAGTATTTTCTTATTACCATCCTGGATCATCTTTACAGCTGTTTATTTGGGACATTTCTCTACAACACAGAACGTGAACGAGTGACACACGACGTTAAAAAGAAAACTGCTTCACTCTGGTCCCATATCAATTCCCGTATTGAATTGTACATCAACCCATTCTTTAGTATGGAGGTTGGACAAAATAAGGTACTATTTCCATCTCCTGCAATTCGGCATCTCAAAATTTGGAAGGGGTATTACTGTCGATGGAACCCAAGAATGCGTGCTCAGGTGAGAAAATGCTTATTTCTGTCCTTTGTGCCCATGTTTCAATTATTTTGGACTATTAATAATATTATTTTTTATTATAATTTTAGGAGCCGGAGTGGTCCAGATATCAAAAATTACAGATGTTCAAGGCTCAGCTTGAGAAGAAATTTGGGGATTTAAAACTTGAAGTGGAATCACGTAATAATCATGTGGTTCACCCATTATAGTTTTAAGGCATCGAGGAATACGGCGAATAATGGCATTCCTCGTTAGCCTAGACCATCTTGGTTAAGTGAATACTGCATTGCTTGCAGGATTGCAACACAGCTTGTTTTTTTCTTAAAATCGTGTTTCCGACGTTCTTTACCACTTTTTTAAAGTTAGATTTTTTTTTACTAAATGAGGAATGCCCTAATTCGTTAGATACTAGAATCTTAAAAGTTTGATTATGATTATTATCCGTACTTTCTCTTTGTAAAATAGAAGTAGAACATACGCGTTGCAGAGGTCTCTGCTTTTGCTGAAGAAACTTAACCGGATTGTATGTTAAGTACACGTGCCTTAATAAATTGACTACGGAGATTAGTGTGGCAGTTGATTTGAGTTTAATCACAACTTTTACGACACGTCATTCATTTTTGAGCTCATAAATCATCTCTGACTGCTGTTTTGCTAGCATCATCGGGAACCGCATTCAAGAAGCCATGTTATAATTCGAGTTCCAACATATTTTTCCGAATCTGGCCGAGTCTAATCGTGGGCTTAAGAGCTCAAGCAAATGAGCAATTTACGTAACTCGTTAATGGAGGAAATGCGCAATTATACGATTACTTATTGGCTTTGACGTGAAATCTAAGCGCATTGCGTAGATGTAGAAATTATCTGCAAAAATTGCAAAAATAGAGGAGTAAAAATAGCAATACTTTTATTTTATTTTATAAAACGAAAATCCTCAACTAGTCCGGTTAAGTGATAGATTTCAGCAACCAAATGATATCATTTCTGCAACCTCGACCTGCTTTGACTGACGTAGTTTGTTTTAAGATGATATGCAATTGGGCAACTGGGAATCGGTCAAGTTCAGAAGTCTAACTCGACATCAATGCCATGGTTGGTTGGATCGGAAATTATTACATCCAAAATTGATGCTTGTAGAAAATTTCCCAGGTAATCCATAACATCATCATATTCACTCAAGTAGCCAATTGATATGGACCTGCGTGGCTAAGGTAAGTGATTTTTGAGTTTATCAGATTAATTACCTGCAAAATTGATGGATTGCTGACGTACTTTGCGCAATCAGCGAACGTTCAATCCAGGTGAGCAGAGCACGTAGTCCATAGCACAGCACTTAATCTTTGTGATAAATATTTTGTTTGCCCTAAGCCGTCGCAGCCTACATGATCCGTTGGTCTGGCCAAAAGAGGATATAAAAGCAGATTGGAATTCACAATTAATTCAGTCTCCAATTGTCACACCTGTGAAAACCATTCCAAAATGGATTTCAGAACTTTGGTGATTGCTTTGGCACTAGTTGCTTCCGCATATTCTCAGTGTCCACCTGATGGTAGGAGATGCGATTTGCCCAACTGCCTCTGCCCTAGTTTGGATGTTCCAGGGGGTCTCCAACCACAAAACATTCCACAGGTAATGAACTTAGAATTCTATTCCACAAACCAAATACAACTGCTAATGCAATGAATATGGTATTTTTTGCCTGTCCGCAGATTGTTATGCTCAGCTTTGATGATGCCGTCCAAAGCACAAATATGCCATACTACGAAGATCTTATTCTTCCCAGGAAGAACAAGAATGGTCATCCAATCAGTGCAACATTTTTCGTGACCCATGAATACACCAATTACACTGCTGTTCACGAGCTGTGGCGAAAGGGACACGAAATCGCGATCCACACTGTCACACACAAGACTGACAGCATAAATTACTGGAAAGTTCTGAATACATCCATGTGGGAGTTTGAGGTTGCAGATCAAAGGGGAATGGTAGCCCATTTTGCAAAGATTGACAAATCTGATGTATGTATGAACATTTTAACTACTTAATTCCAATTTGCACACTAACACTTGATTATCTTTGTAGGTCATCGGGTTTAGGGCAGCTTTTCTTCAAGGTGGTGGTGATGTTATGATGAACGTCCTTGCCGAGGAGGGTTTCAAATATGATTGTTCCAGACCAACCCGCCAATACGTGGATCCAGCTTTGTGGCCATACACGGCTGATTACAATCAAAGATTCCAGGTAAAACTTGCGTTGTAGTATAAATGGTATATAAACTCTCTAATGTGGTAGTTAATCACTTTAGGACTGTCAAATTGAGCCATGCCCAGTTAACCCATACCCAGGTTTCTGGATCATTCCTATGGTAGATTACACTGGTGACGACGGCGAGCCGTGCGCTATGCTTGATCAATGCCAACCAGTGTAAGTTTTTTTTGAGGTGCTCAGCATTTAAATTTTTGCAGCATAACTCTTAAGATTATGTTCAAATTGTAGACCGGAAACACGACAAGCAGCATTCAATCTTATCCAGCGCAATTTCTTGAGACACTACAACAAAAATAAAGCCCCATTTGGAGTTTATCTTCACTCTGCTTGGTTTGTTAATCCTGAAGACCCTCACGGGGTTGAACGCTACGAAGGATACAGAATGTAAGGATAGTCACTGTTTCAGTTTTAAACAACGCGCCTATTTATCTTATTTGTCTCATAAATTTATGTAGGTTTTTGAACTATTTGGAAACATTGACTGATGTGTACATTGTGAGTGCAGCAAGGGCACTTGAGTGGGTAAAGAGACCGACCAACCTGACTATGATTGATAGTTTCACACCTTGGCATCACACAGATAAGGATAGTACCTGCTTAGTGAATTCCAACTGCCGCTTTCGCCCTGAAGACACTCCATTTAACCAAGAAAGATACATGATGTCTTGCCAAACTTGCCCAAGAAAGTACCCTTGGATCAAGAACCCGTACGGCTTGGATAATGGACAGTGAGTTTCCGGCAAGTTTGTTGTATTCTAAGTTTGTTGTATTCTATTTTCTAGGCAATTTTTGAAACGTTCTTTTCATCAGCAATAAATGCCAATTTACACGTGGCCTAACTGATAGTCTGCAAGCGCATTAATTTGTCATTGATAAACAATTTACTCAAGACCATAAAGAATGCATTTTTTCCTCGTTTTATCTGAATTTGCAATCAAAGCACAAGTACAGGCATAGAACAACGTATCCGCAGATTTTACATCACACTGCTATATTAAATTTATATTACATGCCAACTACTCGAAGCAGGTGAGAGAACGCAATTTTGATGCATGTTTATCAAAAAAAGTTCTCTGATTTTGAAGTGTTTTAAATTAATTAATCTAATGCAGCGAGAACATCCATCACAATATTTTATGCCAAACTTCCTGAGAGATACCAAAGCCTATTCTGGCTGAGCTGACGTTAATTCCCATTCTAGTCCAGATAAAATTTTATTTAAATTTTAAATTTGTATGTGCATGTTTACTCTATTTTAGGCTATTTTCTCACCATGTCCTGCTTTGTGCGTTTTCAATCAAATCTGCAATTCCAGAGTTAAGGAAACGGTATGTTACATACTGATTGGTGCAAGAGGTACTATCACTCAATTCTTCGAAGAGTTTCGCAAACGATTCAAGCTACCGGCATTTAGCACACCGGCGAATATTAGACCACCTTACCCTATAGATACTACAAAAGGCGGCGGTACCCAAATAATGATAATATTGAATAATGATCATGTTTGCAATCAAACTCAATTTTTAGCTTGTTCAACAGGACGCCGAGTTAGTTACGAGTAATGAACCAATCAACATCTCTTTTTGGAAATTCTTATAGTAGAAGAAATAAAACAGAAGAATTAACAAAATTTACAAATGTTCGTTTCATGGCGGCCTAAATTGCACGCAATTGTACTTTCAGAAGATCTGCAGAACAGATGTTTCTCATTTGATTTTCACTTTTCAGCTTTCACGTCGCATCATCGCATCGCCATTCGCCACGCACAGCTGCAAGCCGATAATCCACACTCAATGGAAGTTTGCAGTTTTCCAGTTATTTGAAGACCAGTGATTAACTTTACGCGGGAGCTGGAATTAAAGAGTTTAGATTACATTTTGTTACGTTGCTGCGACCACAGATTAAGGCACCGACACAGGATAATCGAAGGATTCATAATGTGTGTTGCTTGCAATCCTACCCAGATAAACTCGTTTACTATCACATTCTTTCCCGTCGCCCTAATTCAATATCTCTTTTATTTTTGTGAATGATATAAAATCAGGTCGGGATAGTCGGGAATGTTTCTGGCTATTATTTCCGCACATATATGCAATAAATTATAGTAAGCACATTCCTTGTATCATATTGCAATGAACTGGCACTTGTGGTAAATGTGGTGAATGGCAAATAGCGGGTCTTAAAGTATACAAATGACTGAATAGAACCCGGTTCAAATAGAATCCGGGTCAAAGCTCCAGTTAATCATAATCGCTCCCCTTCTTATGTGGAAAATGAAAGAGTTGAGGCAGCAGAAACTACATCAGAAAAATTACAACATCTGCATATTCGAGACAAAAGTGTTCGCTTAATGTAAACCGCCATAAGCAGTTTGGAAATTCTCCCTACTCTACTACGCTACACTATAATTTATTGACAAGTCGCAATAAGGCATTTGGGATTTTCTAATTTTGGGCGGAATTTGCCATTTTTTTACAAAACGTTTGTTGACAAAAAATGTATTCAAAGAATAAAAAAATTATGACCTCATTCTCCGCGGAAGGCTTGAAGTGTCGATTGCGAGCGTCGAGGTTTCGGATGGCCAATGCCAAAGTGGTAGCAAAGTTGGCATGTTAGCATTGGCAAAATGGCAACAACTTTTGGTGGCAGAATTGGCAAAATAGGCAAATGCAAAATGCGCTGGGTGGCAGAATGCGCGGTCAATGCGACTAAATTGCCTAGTATTTCCAACGTATTAACGCTCAGTAAATCATACAAACTATTTAATTAATTAGTTCACACAGTCGCTGATTGTTAGCACACATAAAATAGACAATTTAAGTGTGGTTGGACTGCGAATTTTGTATTTTGTCAATTTGCCAATTTTGTCAATGCCAATGAGTGCTTTGCTGCCAAATACGAAACCTTGTCAAGCGTGCGTTTTCAACCGCAGGATACCTCTGCAATAAGATCTGCTCCACCCTATAGGATAGAACCCGGGATGATCAGTATCCTTCGTTTTCACTTTTTTGTGCAATAGAGAATAGACATTTTGTTTCAAAATCACATCCTTATATTCTATGTGCAACAGTGGGAAACTTTTAATAGAATGTAGAGAAAAGCATAAATGTGTGTATTAATTCAAGCAGCAGGTAATAGCATTATACAATTTCGGGACTAATTCCGGGATCCCGGTGCGGTCGCGGTGTCTCTAATCCCGGAATCCCGGGATTGACAAATCAGTCCGGGACCGAAAGCCCTAGTTATAACCTGGTTATCAATAGAAAACTCAAAGTGTGGTAAATATAACGACGGGCAAATTCTACTTGCTTAGAAATACGCCAATTCTGGCTAAATTGCTCGTGGCAGTAGTGTTAACATCATATTTGTGGTATAAAAAATAAAATGACATTACAAATTCGAATAAACAAGTTTTGATTCAAGGAAGCTATTTTAATATTGCCCGGGTTCGATTATAGCCCTGGGCTCAAATACAGCCCTTCGTGTCTCGGGGAGTGGGAGGCATTTTTACATAGAGCCCCGAGCTCTATTTAGTCATTTACTAGGTAACCTCTAGATACGAGAAATTACAAAACGCTCCAATATTACAACATTACAAGAAAAGAAGAAGCTCCCCACGGAAACCGCTTTTACTTTTCCCCAACTTGCTCCTAACAAACAAATTCAAAAGCCCTGTGTCCACTTCAGTTAGTTGGACGCCATTCGTTCGCATATTCGGAACAATTTTTGTTTAGTTTAAATTTTTACCGAAGGTTTTTTGCGATAAGTGAGCGTTAAGTTCGGAAGTGTAATGACAGCCAAATCCAGTAGTAGTGACGATGAGTGACGACATTTTTTTGTGTTTTGGTTTAAGAGGTAAACTCAATAAGATTTTGAATTTCATGCCGAATCAAATTCTTTGGTAAGCACTTTTATAAAATTCCAAATGTTCATTCAGGTTTGAAAATGGATGAGAGCAGGAACCAAGAGCAAGATACGTTCAAACCATATAAGATGAGTTCAAATCAAAAGATGAGTTCAATCAGAAGAGTTCAAATAAAGAAATGCGTTCGAATCAGAACATGCGTTCAAATCAAAATTTGAATTCGATTCAGATGAGTTCAGATAAGAAGTTGTGTTCAATTCAAGATGAGTTCAGATGATGCGTTCAAGTCAGAATGCGATCAAATTAAAAGATAAGTTCAATCCAGAAGATGAATTTCAAATAAGACGATGCGTTCAAACCAGAAGATAAGTTCAAAATAAATCAGAAGATGCGTTCAATTCAGAAGATGAGTTCAGACAAGAAGATGCGCTCAAATCAAAAGATGAGTTCAAAGGAGGGGAAAAAACAACAAAACGAATAGTCTAATAAATTTTTAACAAATTTTTTAATGACATACATCATTCGTGTCAAAAGTATTTTATTTCCATACCTGCGAAACATTATTTCACTGCTTTTAAAACTATCCATTCACTGCAAGGGCATAAGCATACTTTTAGCTTACACCTTCTGTTTAGTAATTCGCTGGAAATGCGAGTAGAATCTTCTGAAATATTACGTGATTTATGTGTAATGTGTATGATTAACGTGATTCACAGTGATTCCTTACAAATTAGAAATCTTGGAAATACCTAGTCACATTCACATTGCCCCTAAAGAATCGACTTGTGTCGTGTACCGTGCCCTATGTATATATACACTTTGCAGTTGCGCACAAAATTGGCATACATAAATTGCGCACCTGGAGTTGAAGTTCCTTGCCGTGCATGCATTCTTGAAGTTGGGCCGTGGCTGTACGTCGGTAGTCGGTAGTGTTGTTTTCATTTCGTTTTCCCAATTATTACGAGTACGACTAGAGTCTAGGAATCTTCCAGAACCCAACACATCCACATCGCGTCGTCACTCAAGTCGTGCGTCGTGTCTCCAGAGAGCAATCTCAACAAAAGAAAATATTAGCAAATAAAAGTTGTTTAACTTGGTAAGTGCAGCATAATCGGCTAAGGATGGACGATCTACCACCTGCGGTTGAAACGGTTGAAGAATCTCCCATAACTGAAGAACCAAATGCAGCTGTAGGGAACGAGAAGAATTCATTGGTCTTACCTGCGGTGGAAACGGTTGAAGAATCTCCCAAAACTGAAGAACCAAATGCAGCTGTAGGGGACGAGGAGAATTCATTGGTCTTACCTGCGGTGGAAACGGTTG
>JAAXYW010000697.1:0-31367 GCA_036851895.1 Orthonychiurus folsomi | reverse complement strand
TGAAAGGGCAACAGGCAAACTTGAACCAGTCGGCCAGTGGAATTTATCAATCCCCACTCCATTGGATTTTAATTATAAATTAGAACAAAACTAATTCACATCCGAGTTTTACCAGAGTTTAGTTTGATTCAAAAAGCACCAATCTCATCCTTACCTCCGCAAATTGTGCTAAGTTCAAGGCCATGACCTCTCCAATGCTTCCTTTTGCAAGCTTATTCAGTCCAGCTTTTAATTCGGATACTTCAAGATTTGTTAAGCCTTTCACTTCATCTATTGTAATTTCAGGGATTCTGAAGGAAACAAGGTCACTGGACTATTATTGGCGAACTGTTGGATGAGGATGAATAATAAATTTCTCGCTAGACTTACACTTCAGGATAACTAC
The DNA here is from genome assembly GCA_036851895.1 of Orthonychiurus folsomi. Lineage (NCBI taxonomy): Eukaryota > Metazoa > Arthropoda > Collembola > Poduromorpha > Onychiuridae > Orthonychiurus > Orthonychiurus folsomi. The sequence continues at coordinate 30,982 of JAAXYW010000697.1, read as the reverse complement.
GAGGAAGCTTGAGAGTCAATCGAATTGTAGTTTCAACTTGTTCCCTGGATGGATGGCTACTTCCCCGTTGAGGTTCCAAGCGTAAGGCAAAAGCCATTGGCTCCCATTTAAATCCACCACCATGCCTTAAGTCCGAGACCGCATCAAGATAAATTGCCTTTGAACAAAAGAATTCCATAAACTTTGATTGGGATATCAATTAGGATTTTTATTTTGTTGTACCTGTAAAACTTCTAATTCGTTCTGCTGTCGCTCTTTTAATTCATCCATCCTTCATGAGTGTACGCATTGATGTGCAATGCAGGTGCAATCGGCCTTGGCCTATTCCGTCCGCAGTTGATAACACCAATGCTTGGCAGCTGATGTTTCAATCTAACCTTTTGAACTTTCATTCGGATTTTAGTTTTTATAATACTTGATTTAATTATGAAAATATTTAAAATATATATTTGAATCTTTATTGACCAGAGCCTTTGGTGTAATGCAACTTTAATAAAATTCAAAACGGAATTGCGCCACACGTAAAATCAATGTCAACAGCTGCTTGCGCAGCTTCATGCCATAATAAGGTTTTTGTAGCCCTGCCAATTTTTAACGTTTCTTTGCAAAAGAAGTCCTTATTCCAGAATAACGAAAACCTAGGTATTAAATAGCGATAACTAAATGTGACATAGTCTTAGGCTTTACTGAAAATATTTCTAACATTACTTTAACTTTTTAACTGTTTCCTCAGTTTTTCTTCGAGTCTAAATATTTTTGGGCTGGGATGTGATAGCATATGAGATTGGCATCTCATGTAAGGGACAAGGAGTTACAGAATGCATGTGTAGTGCATTCTGGGTTAAGGGTTGTTTATATGTTGTAGGGTATAAATATGTTAGTTGGAATAAAGAGAGTATGCATTAATAGTGGAGCTGTCGTTCTGGTTCTATTATTTTATCCACCTGATGACGGATTCTCCGTGAATTTGATACCAATTTTCATTTTATTTATAAGCACTTTAGTTACAGTTATAACTGGGCTATGTAGGTCTTTAGCTAATCGCAATTCTTTCCGCCTTACTGGTTTATCTGTCAGATTCTGCGTAGATCACAAGAAATGAGCAGCCCTGTAAAATTTGAATTATACATTGCATATAACAAAAATACTTCAAGTTATTTTAACATTTCATTTTTACCTTAAGGTGTTGCAAATATTACCAGTTCGTTACTAAATGTTTTATGCTTTGCATTTGCAATCCAATTACAGCAGCCATTTAGTACCATGTCAGCCTGCCAGCTAACAAGAAGGCAAGATAATATTAGAAATCAACACAACAACTTAATAAGATTTTCTGCATCGCATGAGCTGCAGCTACTGGTAATTCTACGTTTAATGTCAGCAGTTAAGATTCGCATGAAGCGTCTGTCGAATACCATACGTGTAAAAAAAATCTCTGCGTTGTGTCATTATTAGTGGAATAAGCACTACACACAGCAGGAGGTGCGGAATCCAACCCGAAATGAAAAGGATGTTCCAAAAAAATTGGAAAACCGTCATTTTACATCGTGGTAAAAAAACGCATATTGTATGATTTGTGGTGCACAGTGTTTAATTACCAAAATATCATGCGGTTTTGAAAAATAGTGTATCAACTCAGAGTTGAATCTGGCATGTCACATGGAATAATACGAAGTTGCTTAAATAATGGAATTTGAGGAGCCACACGGGAAAATACTAAAACCGTTGTTGCACTGTTGAACACACATGGCAGCCGCATTGCAGTTTGCAGTGCGGGTTTAATTCTTTTTGAACGGAGGAATTGTTCTCACACATTTCATTCCTTAACTTCCTGTTTCATCTTTTTATTCAAGTTCCTTTACCCATTCGGTTTGCAGTAAGTTCGCTGCTGTCTTGCATAGTCAAATTGTACAAACAAATGCAGATACCTGCTTGTGCTTGCTGGATCTCTATTAAAACTCATTTCAATGAATTCAATGTGAGCATTTCCAAATTTTTGCACAAGGGCCGCATATGCCCATACATATATATCTCCTTCAAGAATACTCGCTTCGTCATTTCTAAAAGAAAGGATGACCTGAACATCGAACTTTTCTAGGGGTTCAGTTTGTCTGCTGTGGTCATCACACACACAGCAAGAGCTGCTTAATGCGCCGTGTTGGCTACAAGCAATTTACAATTGTCAGGGAGGGAATTAATTTACCGAAAAACCGAATTCGCTAAACTAGCTGTGAAAATTCCAAATTGTTTTTGCTTCCTTATATCTCTTATATATAAAGTGGTTATATGCAACTAATTTTCTACCGCCTCATCTGTCTGTCTTGTCTCATTCAGTTCTCCTTTAGCCCTTGCATATGGTTTTATTTTTATTCAACCGTGCAACCTTCCATTTCCTTCCCTTGCTAGTTTGTAATGGCAGCCCAAGCCGTGAATGACTTCTTCTATTAATAGGAAGAAAAAGACCAAAAGACTTTACTCGCCTGCCAGTACAAGATGTTGAAAAGAACTTGTGGGAAAATGAAGGAACGAGGAGCACAACACAGATGTGCTTGTACTCAGAAAGAAGGCATGAATGACTTGGCGAGATTTTCTGCTATTCTCATCATTCTCAACCAGTAAAACAGAAATTCGGGAGCTTGTTGCTGTTATGAAAGGATCATCAAACCGGTAGCAAGTTAGCTAGCTCTGCCGCGGTAGAAGCCAGTTACCTGAGTTATCTCCTCAAATTAAGACACGNCCGCGGTAGAAGCCAGTTACCTGAGTTATCTCCTCAAATTAAGACACGACGGCGAAGCTAATATAATTAAATTTTAACATTCAATTTGCATTTTAAAGGAGGTTGGAAATTGTTCAAATTGTGGATTGTCTGCGGGGCATCGAATTTGAATGGCAGTTGTGCTTGTAGGTTTCTCAGACGTGGATGCTGCGCAGATGACAACTTGTGATTTCTATCAACAATATGATAAGTGAGATAGTACAGCAAAATAAGATCATGCGTGGTGTTTTAGTTGAATCGCATAATGCGACAGTGGTTCCCCTATGTGATTCAACATGTGGGATTTATTTGCATCCAGAAGGCCAGGAAAGAAGTTGACAATAAACTTTGAGTGTCAGTGTCAACTCGTCCTCTCTATCGTTTGGTGAAAACTTGTTTTGTTCTCTATCTCATCGCCTGTGTATTTGACTTGCTTCAAACGCATTTCAGTTCAACCGCCGCCCACATAAAAAGACACAAAGAAATCAGAAGCTTTGCATCCACAGAGACCAATCCACGAAAACAGAATGGTAATAAAATATTCCTTATGATAATGCTACATTCTTACATGCCTCCTTCACAAGGTTGTGTTAAAAAAGAGATAAATTTTAAACCTAGCTCAGAAAAACTGAACGTGTTGCACGACAAGAAACTTGTATATTACATGACCCCGTTGAGTAAAATATGTACGGCTATAAAATCGTCGAAATAATTTTACGATGAGCAAACGCCGAAGGAAGAGATTTAATTAAATCTTAAACAAATGCTTAATGAGTTTGTGCTCAAGTTAATGCTCGTAAATACCTGTCTGGGAAGGAGCTTAAACTTTTACAGCCAGACCCAATATGCGTGCGATTTTACGAATTACGGTGAGATGAAGTCGATGACATGAGAAGAATCCCATACTCATAAACTCGGAGTATTCCCAAATTATCCAGTCACATTTTATTTAGTCTAAAAAATAGATAAGGGTTAATGACTCGATGAGAATTTTGAAATTGTACCAGTTTTCAATTCCACGATGATGAGTCATTTTGATTTATTACAGTCGTAAAGTGTACCCTTCATTCCCACCCTCTTCCACAATGAGTAATACTTGATCCAAAGATGAAATCCATTACGTACGACGTTCAGGAGATGCAATTCGGATGGAATGAGTCCCAAAATTATAAACCCATGTATTATGCATGTGTGTTTGGAAGAGAGGATCCGGATAATGTTTGAGAACCTCGTAAAATCCCTTCTGGAAAAGTTACGACTCTGCAGGGGAGTAACTAATAACGGGGATTCTCTCAGGATTCTCAATCCGACCCTTCCGATTTTGTGAGGCACCCTTGTCTGGCACCCTTTCCCATTTTCCCGATTTTATCATTATTCTACTTCACTTTATTTATTCTCCAATACTCCTACAAATAGACCCTCCTTTGTACCGTACAAACTGCATGCACCCACTCGATTCATCTCTACCCATGCCTTTGTTGTTTTCAAAATTTCTTTCTTGTCAAAAACCCCCAATCGACAATCACATTCCATTCATTACCTTATCCACATGCAATCTACAGTTACCTCATTGTAACTTATTGTTGAATGCATTAACACGGAGAGTTTGACGAAAATGAATATTATGGACGTTATGTTGACTTTGACCTTTACGCACATACGCACACGTAAATACATACAATTTTTTAGTGAAATATGCACGCGCAACACGCAGGGGTTTTGTAATTCTGCGTTATTGTAGGAGGAGAGGTTGTGGGAATACCAGAAAGTTTTTGCTTGTGTTTCAATCAAAATTGTCGTCAACCAGAACACAAGGAGATTGTTAGTTAGGAATCTCAATATTCTTTTGAATCCACTTGAAACCCCTCCTCTGTTGTGGTTTTGCTTTGAACTCTGTTAAAAACAACTCCGCATGCTGTCTCGGCTATTCCATGCATGCCTGAGAGTCAAGTTTTATTGTTGCTGTGTGGATGACCGACCGCTTCAAATGAAAGTGGAAGTCCGTGACTTCACATCTTTGATGAATGGAGGGAGGCAATGCAATACAATGAATAATTTTCATTTCAAATATTTATGCGAAAATTAGTCTGAGCTGACTAAGCTTAAAATTTCTTAACACGCTGTTGAAGCATTGCCCAAGCTTAGACGACTAAAAATTGGCCACAAGTGTCCCTAGATTTAACATTTTTCATAATTTTGTTTCAAAATTTCAAGAACGGAAATTAAAAGTAGAGTAAAATGCTTAATTCATGATACAGTCTTTGGCAAAGTGCGTGAAAAGTAGTAAAAAAACCAGTATCGGGTGTGTGTTTGCCTGCAGGATGGGGACCTCCCTTTCCTGTTCAAGAAACGGAGTAGTGTTGTGATTCCTCATACCAAATCCCCCTACAAGAATGTTCAGGAGGCGAGAGGGTCGGAAGGGATTGGAGTATACTGTACAAGTAATCAGAAACATAAGGGGAGGAACAGGTGTATAATAATAATGAGAAAAAGACAAGATGAGTTCCTACGAACGGAGTAATAGTGGGTAAATGCCTTGAGGGGCAAATGTATTGAATGCATCAATTGGACTCCTTTACAAACCTGCTTGGAAAGCTTTGCTTTTGCTTGGCAAAAGGAAGGGAGGAAGTTCGGATTTTCTTTTCTTTTGTTTTAACTCATCCTCTCATCCTCTGTCGCCAATTATTAAATTAAAAGGGCTTTATCAAAACCGTTGAAATGGACTTAAGTGGAATGTCTGTGCAGTTGAATGAGAGTAGTAATCCCATTCAACTTAATAATCGCACGCCCATCAACTCAACTGCGAACAGTGGGAGTGGATTATTACAAAATAAATCAGAAGTTCGCAGCAAGGGCAGCTCAGCTGTCAAATGTCGCCCGACTCCTAATACTTCTTCCAGTTGGTGGAAAGTTTGCTGGGTTCATGGAATAAATAGTAATACCTTGGGATCTAGGACAAATGCGGTGGGCTCAAATCCTAATTCTAGAATACTTCAATCAAAACAAACCAGATTACGGTAAACAATTGTGCTTGGAACAAAAATATTTAAATTTATGCAATGTCAGAGTTGCAGCATTCCTTCTGGAGAGTGTGACATTTCTCCATTGCAATTTGCAATTATTATTTAAGCGTATTATGACTTTTGTTCTTGATATACTGGCTCTAACATTTTTTATATTAATTTAAATATTTTGCAGACAAATAAAGAAACGCTTTCCAGGAGAAGTAGATGATGTGAACTACCGTGCAAATTACGAGCCAGCCAGAGAAAGGGAAATGCTGAGTCCCAGACTCGAGATTCAGCCTCGTGGCGAAATCCCGGAAAGCCCTGCCTCCAGGAATAGAGCTCAACAACCACTCCAGCAACAGAATCAGGCTGGGCGACAGTCAGATGAAGATTCTGGATGTGCCCTAGAGGAATACAGTTGGGTTCCACCAGGGTTGAAACCAGAGCAGGTCAGAATCAGAACTAAATATTTGATTGGCGTCTTGAAGAGCGTGCTCCTTTGCAGCAGTATTTAAATATTTGCATTACTTTGTAGGTTCATCTGTATTTTTCGCAAATTCCTGACGAAAAAGTTCCATACCTCAACTCTGTTGGAGAGAAGGCTCGAATTAAGCAATTACTTAACCAATTACCGCCACATGACAATGAAGCAAGATATTGCACGGTGTTTAAGTGAGGAGGAAAAGGAAGAATTAGTCATATTTTCAAATCAAAGGAAAAGGGATGCCCTCGGAAGGGGAAGTGTAAAAGAAATACTTCGTCCGATTCCATGTTCAGAGGTAAACAGGATGTTACTCCTCAATACACAAACATCTAGCACTATTTTTAATTAAATGTGCAACCTGAGCGCTGCGCTGACCCGATGTACGGATGGTGGTGCAGCCACTGCGTGGAACTTTTTTGCCAATTGTCAAATTTTCTGCGAAATAAAGGAGGTGTATGGCATAATTGTGGCGTTTGCACCGGAATTGAATGAAATTCCATGAATTCGTTCTATAGCGCCTAACTAATTTCGTATTTCACTCTGATTTTCACAGTGCAACGAAGGGTTGCAAGTGACGGACATGGGAGTTTTTGCATCTCGAGCCGGTTTATCGTGTGCCTGGCACCCCGCCTGCTTTATATGCTCCCAAGTAATAAGTGCATTATATATTTACATTTTTGTAGTGGTCATTAATATTTGAAATGCATAATGAAGTAGTTTGGTATTGATACTATTTGTAGGTTAGTTTAATTCTCTCCTCATGATTATTACTTGCAAATTTTTAGTGCCGGGAATTGCTGGTGGATTTGATATATTTCTACCAAAATGGCAAACTTTACTGCGGAAGACATCATGCAGAAACACTTAAACCAAGATGTTCAGCCTGCGATGAGGTCACCCAATCAACCATGTTTATAGAATTAGGTGCACATTATACAGTCATATTAAAGGACTATTTTGTTCCTGACAGATTATTCTCGCAGACGAATGCACAGAAGCTGAAGGAAGAGCTTGGCATATGCGTCATTTTACTTGTGTTGAGTGTGTTCAGGTAAATCAAAATATAGCTGAACATACAACATTCTCTAACAACGCAACGTATTATATCCTTAAATTCTTGAACAGGTCCTAGGTGGGCAGCGCTACATAATAAAAAACTCGAAACCATATTGCCTTCATTGCTTCGATGGGATTTTTGCAGAATACTGCGACAGCTGCGGTGAAGCCATTGGTGTTGATCAAGGTACTTAATTTAGGAATTTTCCATGGCCCCCATTGACTCCATAAATTCCTACACTAATAAACTTTGTTTCTAAACAGGTCAAATGACTCACGAAGGTCAACATTGGCATGCTAGTGAAGAGTGCTTTTGTTGTTCAAAGTGCAAATCCAGTTTATTGGGACGCCCCTTTCTTCCGAGGAAAGGATCCATTTACTGTTCAATCAGTTGTTCCAAAGTGTCCACAGAGATATGCTCAGGAGGTGACTCAGATTCAAACGGAAACAGTAATGGTTCTGCTAGTAAAAAAGTGCCCTTCAATGGAATTAAGCAAATTAAGAAGAAAACAATTGAGTACTTAGAGATGGAACAAAACCCTACATATGCTCCCATTGGATTGCCAATGATTGATGACACGATTGATTTTCGAATAAAATCTCCACCACCTGAGCCTGGACAGGAAAAAATTTCTATCCCCAGTCACGTCGCACAAACAGACGGAGCCAAATGCCAAACCTGCAACTCCTCCAGGAAGTCCTGGAATTCAACAGGTCAAGCCAGAAAAATCAACTCCACCTATATCATTGGAGACGTCCTTTTTGAAGGATGACGTGCAATCACCTGCCTTATCCACAGCATCAAGCAAAACTCCCAAAGACCCCGCCAGTACAATAATTCCGCTAAAAGAGATGAAAGCTATGGATGCAATGACTCAACTGATCAAAAATGAATCTAAGTGTAGAAATTCCTTGGTCGAGTCTTTCAAGAATTCAATATTACCTAAGGATTTGGACCCCTGCAAACTTCAGAAAAACAAGACGGGTAAATGAAACCAGAAGCCGGGTCAATGCAGAAAATACTATACTGTCCATGTCCTCACCGAATTCGTGCAATGAAAAGATTCAGATGACTCCACAACCACACAGCTCCAAAAATATTACTGGGAAAATCAATCCAATCAACGAGGAAAAGGAAACAGAACAAACTGAACTTGAGCCTACAAGTATTGTAATACCAGAAAACAAGACACAAAAGCCTACTGAAACTACTCCTGAAGCCACCCCTAGTGGGAGCAAGTTGAAAGGACGAAGAGGCACACAACGAACTCCTTCCGAAAGAGCAGTTAGATTTAAAGAAGTGTCTCCGCCCCTCCACAACTCTACCGAAACGTGTTCAACGTGCACATCGTCCTCTTCCTCAGATGAAGACGACGATTATTTCAACTATTTAAATTCAATTAGCAAGAAAAACAGTCTGAAAGTTAACTATATTCCCAATGATGCATTGGCTTTGGTTAGCAAAAACAAGTCATCGAATAATTGCCGTATTACATAATCCTGCCCTACATAATGAACTACCTTCAACTCGCTTGAAAACTAAATTGTAAATGAAATGATGTACTCCCTCAGACAACTCATACATGTAACATTGCGGTTAGCCGTTAGCGTCGTACGAATAAAGTCTAGGTATGTATTTTTATTTCAAATTTTTGTATTGGATGGAAAAAGAAATAAAAAATTCAGAAATACTACTGCAGAAAAGAGTCGTTTTCATTATTTACGAAATGTGAACAACAAACATATCCAATGATTTAGAGATATATATATCTATGAATTCAGAAATAACATTTTTGCTGATACATATACATATAGTCGCACTTTTAAGAGAAATATAAATACTGCTCTAAAGCAATAGTAATATTTTAATAGCTAACTAAGAAAAAATAAAAACGTCCGGGTTGGGAATACCCAACGCTAATCTACTTAGCTTTAGCTGGTGGCCTGAAGACACCGACTACGACGGCATGATCTCTTTCGTATGGCTCCAGTGTCAGCTGTTCCTGTGGTTTGAGCTTGTCTGCCTGTAATTTCTTCACTTCCCCGGCGAACACAGCTTCAGGCTCGGCAGTCGAATCAATGCAATTTGCCTGCAAAAAATGTACTTAGTTAATTAACACCGTAATCGCACAAATGCTATTGTAACTTGTAAATTGTAAAGATGCATGTAACTTGTAAATGTTACCTTGATTGAAATAACAAAGTGGCCTCCATTCTTCAGGAAGTACTGGGAATTGAGGGAAACAATTCTGGCTTGGTCAGGCTGGGCCACATCAGCAAAAACACAATCAACCATTCCAACCAGCATTCTGTACTTGTGGGGATGACGTGCGTCCTCTATGATTGGAATAATATTGGTTCGTTTCTTGGCTACGTTAAGCAAATCACGACCTGAGCGATGTGAAAACTCTACTGCATAAACCAATCCTTCCTGAAATTCCCAAAGTTGAAGTTACTTAAGAGTTACAAACTAACAATAAATAAATAGTTCTGACTGACGTACCGGACCAACAATATCTGAGACGTGTGAAACAGTGGTTCCAGATGCAGCACCCAAATATAGAACCTTACAACCTGGTGGCATATGGATTTGATCGACACCACCCAAGATAGCGGCCGCCAACTTTGATCTGAATGGGTTCCACACTCGATACTCAATTTTTGCACCCTCCTCAGCCTAAGTAAAATGTCAATCATCCGTTAATAGAATTTAAGCCAGTCAAAACATTGCTTTCAAATTTGTATTAGCATACATCAACTGAAATTCTTTTTTCCCCATATACGGAATCACCAGACACCATATTCCGGGTTGACAAGAGCATCTTCTTTTCCTCTCGCAATAAAAACTCCTGGATGACGATGGGGTTCAATGATCACGCTCTTTCCTCCCCTCATGCCACCTAAAAAATAAGTTAAGTTCTGTCATAAGTTCCCCGTCCAGCCACCAGCGCAAAACACAACAGCCACAAAGCTGCGGGTGTGATAGGCAGTACTTTCCCACATGGCCACTTTTCACCGTATTTTAATGAGCTACTTTTAATTACGAAAATACCTCCTCCTCGGCCACCACCACGACCTCTTGGAGCTCCTCTGCCACCGCCTCCCCTTCCACCGCCACCACGGCCACCACCAAATCCACCTCTACCACCACCACCTCCTCTTCCTCCCCTTGGGGATCCAAATCCTCCTCGACCACCGCTACTCCTGTCTCCAAAACCTGATAAAAATAATGTTACATGTAAATCGTAATCTCCGCATTTAGAGCAAGACCAAAGACTATACTATCTCAACTTGAACATTAAAACGTAAAGCCATAAAGCTATTGATTAATGATAATAAATATTATACTGTAATGTAAAAATGTCAGTGTTAGTTAACAGCAATGAGCTATGGATCAACGTTTAATGAAATGAATAGAAAATATTAAGTAAACTTTATCTCTGTCTTTACCTGGGCGCCCCATTATTTTCTTGGATTTGAACTCGCAAAATCAACTTAAAAGTTTCATACAATTCCCACGTTACTGCGTTTCACTTTACTCGGCAGGTTAATTATTGCTGTTCAGTTTAAATTGATAGGCTGAGAACACAAAACAAAACAGAGAACCACGCTTGACTGAAAGGAAGAAGCCGACTTGCACTCCACGCACGCTCTGAGGTTTGTTTTTCCGCGGTGCTCGAAGCATGGGAAAGTTGAATGGATGCGCGTTGGCATGCAAAGCAGTAGCACCAGCGTAGTCCTGCCCGCAGAGCGGAGCACAGTGTTGCCTACCACACGCAGTGAGAGGAAACGGGCAACACAGCACACACGAGACTTGCGACCGAATTGCATTGGAATCCTTGTGTCCTGTGAGTGTGACCATCTAAAAGGTAACTCCTTAGGTCAGGTCAACTTGAACCAACTATACTCCATCCTCTCCACCACAGCCGGATTCCAAGGATATTTCATTTGGTAAGATTTCAATTTCTTTCCACAAGTGTTTGATTGAAAGTTAGATTAAAATCCGGACTTACATTTCTTAGCACATTGCGGTTGACTTTCCCGTCCCGACACCCATTTTAAATGATAAAGTTAAAAACAACTAATACTGAAGGTATACTGAACTGGGGATGCAACTTTGTTGAGGTTGTAGTGCAGATTTGCTTCTGACTGAAAATGAATTATTGTAGGACACAATACGTTGCTTTTGAGAAGTTCAGCAGTTGGCAGTGCAGCACGCATTAGTGGTGCCGGTTACTATGTTGAATTAGGCTAAGGCTACTTGCAACGAAGGACTGGTGCATGGTATTTAAGACCCTTAATCGAACGCGTAGAGGCTGTACAAGCTTGGTTTAGTTTTAGATTAAAGTCAAGTTCAGTTTATGAATGACTTAATATATAAGTAGATTTAGTAGATGACTACTATCAGGTTAGGTGGTGTCACGGCTGCAGCTATACTCAACACAATTGTTTTATGTTTTTGAATTTCTATAGGATTCAATTACAAGATGTTGGCGAACCAAAGTCGTTTACTGATTGTTGCTGCTCCACAATGGAGTCAAAACACTCGAGGGATGGCTACTCTGAAATCAATCTCCCTTCGTCTAAAATCCGTAAAAAACATTCAGAAGATCACACAATCTATGAAGATGGTGTCTGCTGCCAAATACTCAAGGGCAGAACGAGAATTAAAGTTAGCCAGACCTTTTGGTGCGGGTTCTCAAGCGTTTTATGAGAAAGCCGAAGTCCAAGCTCCAGAAGATAAAACACTACCTAAGATTATTTTGGCCATTTCTTCGGATCGAGGGCTTTGTGGAGCCATTCACTCCTCCGTGGGAAAAGTCATCAGGGTTTGTTAATCTACATGTTTTTGAAACACTGATTTTACCTGTAATATGATTTTATTGTACCTTGCTTAGAATGACCTACAAAACAGTAGTGACAACACGAAGGTGGTATGCATCGGCGATAAGGCCAGAGGTATTCTGCAAAGAGTCTGGGGGCAGAACATCATGTTATCTGCGAAGGAAATTGGTCGAAAGTCGCCTACTTTTCAGGTAAGAAATAATGTTGCCATTCTTGAACTTGAAATTCATGGAGATTTGAGTTTGGAAATTTGTTAATATGGAAAAAATACATCAACTAATACAACTTCTTTCTTGTAGGATGCATCACGAATTGCCCAAGCTATTTTAGACAGCGGCTATCAGTATGAAGGAGGAAAGATAGTGTACAACAGATTCAAATCCGTTGTATCCTACACTACGACAGAGATCCCGATTTTTAGCATAAATTCGATCAATGCTGCTCCAAAGTTGAGTGTTTACGATTCTCTGGATGCTGATGTAATCCAAAGCTACACGGAGTATTCCTTATCATCGCTTCTATTCTACACGATGAAGGAAAATGCTTGCTCTGAACAATCCTCCAGGATGACGGCTATGGACAACGCTAGCAAGAACGCTGGTGAAATGATTGGGAAGTTGGCGCTGACTTTTAACCGAACTCGGCAAGCTGTCATTACAAGAGAACTGATTGAGATCATTTCTGGAGCTTCAGCCTTGTAGACAAGGATCCATTTTACAGCGAGTCCTTCGTAGAAAGTGCATACATATAAAAATGATGTTAGGGCCTAAAGGAGAGCCAAATAGTCAATTTGAAATTCAATTCACCATCATTGTTGTAAATCCGTAAAACATACAGGAAATATTCGTTCCATTAATTCAACAAATACTGCCGATTAAAAATGATCAACGTATGTATGTGAAGATGATCAGATTTACAAGTTATTTATTGGGGCGGAAACTCCAGCATTACATTTCATCAAAAGTTTTTTATTGCGTAATGTGATTCTTAATCGAAACCAGAAACACAAATTTCCATAAAGTTGACGGAGTGTTGCTTGGTTCCAATTATGCCGGCCTCATGTCTCATAACAATGAATGATTAGTGATTATGTAATTTTTGGTGCGTGGTTGTATGTACCCCTGACCCCTATCCTGGCAAAGCAGCTCTGCTCTCTGGCGCGTGCAATGGGATTAAAGTTTATCAAACATTTTAAATATAAGAAAATCATTGATATTATTATTGACATTAGAGCATTACTGTATGTTTACATTCACCGGATAAAGATAGAAGACAAATGTCTGTGAGTAAAAATTTGCTAATTTATTGCTACTATTTTTTATTTCGTGTAGAAGAATTATATTTATTACTGTAGACTCTGACATCACAGCGATGTTTTTCATTCGACACACAATACGAAGAACATTTTTAGCAGTGGATGTCTAATATTTGGTTTAAGCAGACAACGTATTAAATATAATGATTGAGCTTTTGTTTAATTATTATTGGTGCAATCGGCCAACAGCAATCTGCGAGAATCTGATATCACACCCAATCACTGATTGTCTGTGAGTAAAAATTTGCTAATTTATTGCTACTATTTTTTATTTCGTGTAGAAGAATTATATTTATTACTGTAGACTCTGACATCACAGCGATGTTTTTCATTCGACTCACAATACGAAGAACATTTTTAGCAGTGGATGTCTAATATTTGGTTTAAGCAGACACAACGTATTAAATATAATGATTGAGCTTTTGTTTAATTATTATTGGTGCAATCGGCCAACAGCAATCTGCGAGAATCTGATATCACACCCAATCACTGAAAATTTGCCAACTCCAACCAAAATGCGCACTTGCAGACAGGTTTATTCTTTGACAATATCCCTCGCCTTCTCCTTACACATGTTCAATTGTTTTAGAGTAAAAACAGTGTCTGGATGTTCTTCACCCAGAACGTGCTTTCTTCTTTCATAGACTTCCTCATATTTTACAACTGCTTGCTGAATATCTTCTGCCTTCACCATTACTTTAGCTATCCAACTCAGAGACCTTAGATTTTCAGGGTCATCATGTCCCAGTACTTTTTCTCTCATTTCATAAACGGATTCAAACAATGCTCTTGACTCATCCAGTCTACCCAAGAAAAACAAGACAATAGACTTATTGTGAAGAATGCTGAGTGTGAATGGGTGTTCCAGCCCATTCTTAGCTAACTGAGCTGCAAGTAGATCCTCGTACAATATGAGTGCTTCGTCAAATTTTCCCAATTCTTGTAAATTCATTCCTATCGCATTGCTCATGGAAATTGTAAGATAATGTTCATCCCCTAAGCTCTTCTTTACAACCTTGTATGTTTCTTTGGCAATATCCAAGGATTCCTGGTGATCATCCATGCGGTAAAGCGCAATGACTTCAAATCGGGCCAGGCGCAATGTCCTTTCGTCATTTTGTTCCAGAACCTTTCCCAGGACTGACCTTGCATCGCGTGCTAATTGAAGCATTGCTTCGTAACGTCCGTAATATTCCAGCTCAGCACAAACTGTGCTCGGAAAGTCGGCGAAGCTTATCATTAAATCGTTAAAGCTTACGGCCATTCGCCAAACAGATTCAGCGTGGGGCAAAAGGGACTTTTTGAAACTTGTATGAGCAGAAGGGTTGGTAGTCAAACTCCGGTGCAGTAACTCAAATCCCTCATTCAAGATCAACTTGATAGTGGATCGTGCTTTCAATGACACGACACGCTGCACTACTCGATGAATGTCAATGACCCCTGGGTCACCTGTTACCATTGAGTATTTTTTTAAAAGGGCGACAGCATTGCTCACATTTTCAATTGGCTCATATTCATATTCAGTCTCGTCTGAGCAGCTGGTCAACTCGGACGTGCTTTGCTGACTCTCCGACGATGGGGGCTGTGATAACTTCAATTTTTCAAAAACTTGCAATGGAATGGCATCTGGAGCAAAGCAAGACATCACATTTATTAGTCGAATCGAAAGCGGACCAAACTTCTTAGTAGATTGAATTTTATTCATTGTCACAGTCCAAGTTGTAAAAGCTGTAGTTTCGTAATCGCTCATCTCATCATCCTTGTACTCCAACAAATCCTTGGCTCTGACACTTTCCAACATCTCAACGTATTTAAGAATAGGGCTTGTAACCTCAGTCATTTCGCAGTTAATATACGACAAGGCTTGCTGCAGAGCCAAGGGAAGGCACTGAAGTGCAGTTGCTAGCTTAGTAATATCATCGTCAGAGTTTGAGGAAACAGTAAGCCAGGTTTTGAAAAATTCGATTGCTTCAGGAAGTGTGAGCACACCTAGCGGAAGCACGTCCACCCCCGGACGCCATCTCGAAGTCCGACTGGTAATTAGGATATTGGGTTTCATTACACAAGGGCTTAGCTTATTTGGCAAAAGTTTGAAGATGTCGAGGTCTTCAACGTTATCAAATATTAACAACCACTTTTGTTTCGCAAAATGTTCAAAAGCCAGTTTAAAAATGTCTTGGTCAGACAAGGAGTTGACTTTTTCTTGAGTAACTTTAAAATGAGCCGTAGCCAATTGGGCAAGGCTACTTCGATTTGACTCTAGACTGTCTGCATTGATCCAAATGAAGTTGCCTCCGTAATGATGGTAGTTTTCTTGAGCGTATCTGCGGGCTAATTCACTTTTGCCGATTCCACCAAGACCAAATAAGGCAGTGGATTTAGTAATCAGGGTAGAAGTGCTGACGCCGTCGTTTCGACAAAGAGATTTATGAAGGGACCCAAGCTGAACTTCTCGTCCAGTAAAAGAGGCGACAGGCTCCCTTACATCAAACCAAATTGGTTTTGAATTTGAAACTGGACCATATTGTTGACAAATTGTATCTGTAATTATATGAATGAACAAATGTTATTATTATATAAACGAATGGTAATACTCTAACCAACCAAACTTACCAGCTGCACTATTCAGTCGCAATTCTCGCAAACAAGCAATGACATCAGTTACAGTCCTTTGAGTTCCACACGCTTTCGTTTTGTACAAAAGTAAAGTGTTTCTGAAGAATTCAAATGACCCTGTCCCATCCACTGTAATTTTGCGCTTCAATTCGATCAACTCTGAGGATGAAAGTCCGAGCTCTCCAAAAATTTCTTCCTGTTTTATTACAGCAAATGGCTCCGCGCACAATATTTGTGCAATCCGATGGATTTCCTTTTCTTCAACTGAAAGCAAATAACATTAAAAACATTAGATTTTTGCGGTAAAATAATGCCACATGCACATGCATACAACACTCATAATATTGATATTTTTCTATCTCTGTTAAACATGACATTTAATTATCTTACGCGGAGCTGACTCCATACTAATTTATAACACCCGAACTACTCAGGACAGACAGTAGACAATGCTAGGAATCAGAGTCAGGAAAATTAAACGTTGGGTTAGACGTATTAGACTAGGTAGATCGCACCGAACATTTAATTCTCCACCGCTGCGCTGCGCTGTAAATAGAATTATTGTAAGACTTGAAAGTGTTTTATAATTGCTATCATTTGTGAGCGACACTCCACTTGACTTGCATAGATATGGACTTAAATAAAATAAAATGTGTGTAGCCCTTACATAACAGTACAGTATACGCACACAATTCACATACCATACACTTCGCAAAATACAAATCCGCGAATCCGCCACAATTCAAGGATGCAAGCCAAATTTATTTCCTGTGATACATGATAAGAACACTTTATTTTGTATCGCGAACGCGTTCCCGTCCGTCGTCGCCCGTATAGTACCTACTTAAATTCTGAGAAACTGAACAAGCGTATTCAAGCACAATCATTGGAGATTTGCTTTGTACTATACTGTTCAACTGTGCTGCCAATTCCAAACTTTTTGAATTTAATTTCACTGAACTCAATGGTTATGTTAGCTGTATGGATGCTATCGAGTAAACCAAAACAACTTCGCATCTGCCATATGAATCCGTTCTTCTAGTTTCTAGTAAAATATAGTGCGGATTGCATAATAATTAATATTAGTCACAATTAGACCATGTCATGCAGTAGTATACTTGTATACATGCAACGCTATGCTTTTCGATCAAAATAAATTGTTTTGCACGAGTATATATGGTTTTGGTCAAATTACAAGATATCGCGACTTTCTCGCTTCAAGTGAAATGGCTTATTTCAACGATACTGAAAGTATAACAAGAGAGTTTATATGCCTTAACAATTCATTGCCACACATTACATTCGACTCCGGTGGTGCCTCGCTGTGTCAAGTGCCGATTTAAATTATCTCCCTTCCAAGTATTTTGTTGAACCAAATCAATTGCGTGCTGCATAATAGGAAGCACACTTGAAATTTAGTTGCTTATAAAATCAGTTGAGAACCAAAGGTTGCATCGTACTATATGATTCATGATTCATAATCACCCTTCCCCAGTGACACAGATATAAATCATTTATTCGAAGTCGATTAATCAAAAACTAATTGCGGGGCTTGCATTACTGCTTTTTGTGTTTGACATATTATGATTATTAGGGAATTCGCAAGATTGGATTGGAGGTCATACAATAGATAGCTCGCCATCTGGGACAGCTGTGACCACGACACGACCGGGCGGGACCAACCTGTGCTGTTGTGCACTGACTGACTCGGCCACTAATAATTTTCCTCATTCACCAAATCCACGTGTTGCATGCAGCATATACACATGCACATAAGCAGATCACTCGGCATTCTTGTAAATTGTGTGGACATACATCACCACCGCACCGGAGCACAGCAGCCAGTTGCAGTTTGTGGCAATTATCCGGTGATTTGGTCTGCGGGAAATGCAGAAAACAATTCGTGTTGGAACTCGAAAGAGTCAGGTACGTTTATGTGGTATTTTGCAGTAGTACCTATATATTGTGTAATTGTAAAGAATTATATCTCGTTTTTTGCTTCTTCTATATGAGGCTAACCGTGCAAAACGCATCAATCTGCTGAAGTGACATGCGTATTTTGCATTAGAGTTAAATTGAACTAGTTTAACTTTATGCTAATTAAAATGTGTAATTCATTTTCAGCTGGCATTGATTCAAACAAACTGGGTTATAGACGAGCTGAAGGCGTTACATAATGATTACGCATTCGAGACAGGTAAGACACAATTCGTAACTTAAGCAAGCAGTAAAGAGCAAGTCATATATTTACATAACTGCTCTGACTCCCATTTGAGTTTGTGTGAAAAATAATGTTAGCTTTATCACATATTCAGTAGGATGCGCTGTCCGTGCCTTAATGCATAACTAGCAACTCGTTGAGTTGTACTGAAAGCCGAAATTCTGAGACAACTTGGTAATCCATTTTTGTTTTGTTCTAGTTGGGATCAGTACGACGGGGGATAAAATCCTTGATGTTGCCCTTTCAAAAATCGGAGAAAAGAGCCTGTTCACGAAAGAATTGGAAATCTCATTGATAAATAAGGATGTTGATTTTGTCGTTCACTCCCTGAAGGATTTACCAACTGTTTTGCCAGACGGTCTTGTGATTGCTGCGATTTGCAGGTAAGGTTGTTGCTTTTGAAGTAAGCTAAGAATGACATCTTACTATGGTTTAATTTCACAGGAGGGCCGACCCCAGGGACGCAGTCATTTTTAATCCCAGATTCTCCTCGCATTCCCTCGAAACGCTTCCAAAAGGGAGTTGCATCGGGACAAGTTCTTTGCGACGTATTGCGCAACTCAAAAAACATTTTCCGCATTTAAATTTCATAGATATACGGGGAAATCTTAATACAAGATTAGCCAAGCTTGATGCACCTGAAAGTCCATACGCAGCTATAATTTTAGCTGTCGCTGGTATATCAAGAATGGGCTGGGTGAATAGAATTGGACAAGTAATAGCCTGTAACATTTGGTTTGCCCTTAAAACACTTTCTTTGGTTATGATTTATTTATTTATTTATTTTTAGGAACTGGAATGGGATGAGTGCATGTATGCGGTTTGTCAGGGTGCAATTGCTGTAGAGTGTTCATTGTCCAATAACAATGTTCTGGAGCTGTTGGCGCCCCTGAATGACCCTACATCTTATTTTGCTTGCATTGCTGAAAGAAGCTTCCTTCGCACCCTAGAAGGCGGATGTTCTGTTCCTGTGGCTGTCAATTCAAAGATTTCGGATTCTTCAGGAGGCAAACGCCTGACACTGAAAGGTTCGCTGAGCAGTATATATAATTGTTATTAATTGTTTAAACATTAATGGATTTTTATTTGCGTTGATATTATTGCAGGATCCGTCTGGAACTTAGATGGGTCAAAGTCAATCATTGAAGAATTGGATGCTAATTTGGTTTGTGAGTCCACCACCACCAAAGACAGTTCGAGTACTTCCGACGACAGAAGCTTGCTAGGTTCGACTTCAGTTTACTTCAGAAAATTTAGTAATTATCATAACGAAGCAGCAACGCGTTCCGACGCTTTAGGTTCTAAATTAGGGGAAAAGATGCTGGAATTAGGTGCTTATGAAATACTAGCCGAAGTACGTAGTAGTAAGGCTTCATGAGGTTAGTACTTTAATAGATGATAATTGTGATTATTTTTTGATTACTCGTGTGATTCGCAAACTTGAAGCATGAGTCACAATTTACAAGTAGTGAAATTGCTTCGAGATTAGTTCAGATATACAATTCAGAGGAGATATATTTTTGATCGGCTTGTAGCAGTCATATTTGTAGTATTGTCTCTAAATACAAAATATTTACGTAAATATTGCCCCTTACCTGCTTTATATAATAGCCTGAACTGAATTAATTGATATGAGGGCACTCAGCGGGATTATGAATAAAACATTCCGATTCTTCGTCACACATATGATCACTTCGAATTTATTTTTTCTGGAGTTTACAAGTATTTGAATAAATGCTGGCGAAAAGAGTATTTAAATAACAGACTACTTATTCCTAAACAATCACTGAAGTTTAGTTACAAGACCGTAAGCAAAATGAAACCTAGATTTAAGCGCTTAAAAATCTACGGCTTAGAGATTTAGATATTTTATTGCGCTGCAGCATTCACTATAAAGGATGTCCAAGAATTAACTTAATGTGCCTTTCAATAGCATTATTATCTATTAAATTGTCCAACCCATTATCATTTAATAATGCCAGGGTAGTTTGTGAAAAGTCTATTGTTTGCGCTTCGTAAGTCTCTAAAGGAAGCGTAAATGATGTACTCGATAACATTAGTGATAGAACCGCTTTGTGACCCCTCAATACTGCATCCGTGGTTGTGAGTTTTGAAGACTGTGCTAGAAATTCTTTAAACTTTATTTCCCAACTTGAGAACGGAATAATAGGAACCTGACTATAATTTTGAAATTGCTCAAATACATGAGGTAGATTAATGGTGGAACTCACCACGTGAAATACTTTATTAATATTTTCGCCGAGTCTCAAAGAAATATTAACAATTGCGTTACAGCAGAAGTCCAGACTTCCGTAGGGAACAATGCCTTCAAGGCTAGGTAGAAACCCAACCTGAGAACTAGTTCTGAGAATTATAGACATCATATCTGACGAATTATAGTGGTCAAGTTCTTTGTGGCAACCAATCTCTCCAGGCCGGTACACAATGGCTGGAACACCTTTCGCAATAGCCGCCCATACTAACATTTCCGCAACCCATTTGCTTTGAGCATAACCAGAAGTGTAACTCAAGGGATCAATATTGACATTGCTTAGAGGGATTTCGGTAATATTTGAAATATTTTTGTCGCTGTCGTAAAGTCTGCAAGAGAATACACTCAATGTAGAAATGTAGTGCACAAATTTAAGAGTCGAAGTAGTAGCAAATTTTAGAACCTCTTTGACTGCGTCAACATTTGAGCGTCGGAGTTCCAAGTAAGACTTAAGAAAATGTACCTCCGCACCGCAATGGTATATTGCCCCTACTTCTGTTGTTAACCTGTCATACTCTGCATCATTTATTCCTAACCTCGGTTCTGTCAAGTCTCCAAGAACACAAATTGCCCGTTCTAATAATGTATTTTCTAATTTATACGGAACAAGTGCCGTGTTAAGCTTTTCCCTTGCTCGTTCGATATTTGAGGCTCTAATCAAGCAGTA
The DNA here is from genome assembly GCA_036851895.1 of Orthonychiurus folsomi. NCBI lineage: Eukaryota > Metazoa > Arthropoda > Collembola > Poduromorpha > Onychiuridae > Orthonychiurus > Orthonychiurus folsomi. The sequence goes on along the minus strand of JAAXYW010000697.1, from coordinate 9,743 downwards.
AATCAGAGAAGATGTTCTGTTCAATAGTTCGACAAGGATTCCAGACCCTAAGTACCCAGTTGCCCCTGTTAATAAAATTATCGCCATTCCGGTGGTTCCTAGATTTGAATTGATTTCAATATTTAAGTCAATTTCGTTACTGAAATTTGTTATCTGCCGCTCCTCTAAAATTTTTCCATTATTCAAGTCCTCCAAATGTTTTGCCAGAGTCTCTACGGTTGGGTTAGAAAATATAGCTGACACCGTCAGATCGGACATAGTATTGTAACGCCGATTGTACTCGGCAATTATTTCTGCTAAAAGCAAAGAGTTACCCCCAAGCAGAAAGAAATTGTCCGCACGACCAATCCTTTCCAAAGGCACGCCCAACACTTTAGCCCAAATTTGTGCTACTGCCATTTCTTCATTGGACTGAGGAGGATTCTCAATCCCGCCGTATGGCGTCAATAACCGTGAAGTTGTTTTTAAACTAGGAAGGAGTTTCCGGTCAATTTTACCAGAATTATTCAAAGGCAAACTGGGTAAAACGTAGACTTCTGATGGCAAGGCATAATAGGGCAACCTCGCCTCCAGAATACCGTAAAGTTCATTGTACACAGGCTGTTCATTTGCCACACAGTAAGCACTAATAATTTTTTCCCCATTCTGGTTTTCCTCCATCAGCACTGCTGCTTGCTTAATTTTCTTGTATCTCAAAAAAGAAATCTCGACCTCATCCAGTTCTACACGATTAGACCGTATTTTAACCAAATTGTCGGATCTTCCAGTCAAACAGATATTCCCATCGGGCATCCAGTAGCCTAGATCACCAGTTCGAAATAAGACTTGAGATTGTGAGGAGAATGGATTCTGAACGAATCTCACCCGATTCAAATGATCGTTTTTGAAATAACCTTGAGCAATCCCATCTCCACCAATGCATAATTCACCAGTCACACCAATTGGCAACAACTCCAAATTATCATCCACAATATAAACAAAATTGTTTCGAATTGGTTTTCCAATAACAATACGGCCACCTTGAGAATCAGAAATTGCCTCCGAATTTACATATGCAAAAGTGCTAATAACGCCAGATTCTGTTAGACCATAACAATTTATGACGCGATACGGCAATTGGGGGGGCGGTGGCACTTTTAACGGCTCACCTCCACAGAGGAGACACTTGATTCGATTTTCATTTGAACTATCTTTTTGTATAGAATAAAATTTCTCAGCTGAGGCAGTCGGAAGTCCAACAAATGTGATTCTCTTTTCTGCCACCCAGTCCCATAATTTGTCGACATTGTAATTCATTTCATCAGGTGGAACAAATATTGCTCCACCACAAGTAAGAAGTGGCCATGTAGCAACCATAAAAGCATCTGTGGCTGGACTGTAAAATTCTAACATGCTATCGTTTTCTGATATTTTGAACTCTGTCTGCATCCAGTAAATCAAATTCAATATGGAATTTTGGGTGACTAGAACAGCTTTTGGTTTGCCGGTGGATCCAGACGTAAACAGGCTGAAAGGTATTGTGTTCCTTGGTTGCATAATGGTGGAATATGTTGAAATAGGCAGGCTAATTTTCTGAAAGTCATCAAGTAATATCAACGACAATTTGTCAAAACTGATTCCTAGACTTCCAACTACTGATCGGTTTGTAATCACAATTGGGTTACCAATATCATCCATCATAGATCTAATTTGTTCTGGAGGGGTTCGAATGTTAATTGGAACGCAAGTTCCATTCAATTTCAGAACTGTAATTATTCCCACCAAAGCATCTTTACTTGCTGGTAAAAGTACAACGATGAAAGTATTTCTGGAGGCAATAAATTCCTCTCTCACTTTGGAGGCTACGTTTATTGCCATTTTGTTCAATTCGGAGTAAGTGACGGTCCCAGTCGGCTCATCAAAATAAACCATATTACCTGGTTTGCCGATACACTGACTCTCAAATAGAGCTAGTATCGAATCCTCATAACAATGAAAATTGTGTAGTGTATTGTCTGTATTAAACGAGTATAAAATTTCTTTTCTCTCTGCACCCGTCATAATTTGTAGTTGTCCAATTGTGGAATTTGACACTTCCATACCCAATCGCATGGTTTGATCCAAGAGCGTTTGGAAATGACCAGTTAATCGTTGCATACGCTCACGTTTATAAATTGGTTCGGCGTATGATAAAGCAAACCTGAAAGTATCTGCTAATTCAGCTATGAATACCCCAAGCTCACATTTTGGACCAGCACCTGATACGTTCTCCAAATAATCCGCATTTCTATTGTTGTTTGCAAAATCTAAGTCTCTCGAATTGCTCATTGCTAGTGCTAGTCTGTAGAGGCCAATATTTTTCACAGGAATACCCGTCTGTGCAAGTACGCTTTGCAATGGGGAATCCATGTGGGAATAAACCTTTGTATATGATTCATGCACAACGCGCACAACGTCACAGAAAGACAAACCGTTGTTGATGTTTTCTACGCGAAACAATACCAAATTCACAAAATGGCCAAGAAGATTCTGGATTTCAGGTTGTGTTCTCCCATTTGTTGGAGAAATCAGAAAAATGTCAGTTTGCTTTGTATAGCGATATATCAAAACAATCAGAACAGAAAATAAGGAGACAAAACTAGTCGTGTGTTTAGCTTTACTGAAATCCTTGATAAGAGTTCTCATCGAATTGGAAACGTCAAATTCTACTGTTCCAGATCCCGTTAAGGCGGAATTCCTGGGACAGTCAGTTGGAAACTCCAATGGGACTAAACCCGTGAGGTACTCCTTCCAAAATATTTGTGATTCTTGCCGAATCCCTGACTTTCCAAGAGCTTCCCTTTGCCAAATGACATAATCCTTGTATTGAATCGGCAATTCGGCTAAGTATTTAGAAGGAATATCCGCAGACGTTCTTAAAACCTCATAGCAGGTTTTTAATTCTTTCACAAAGATTTCTATTGATGTCCCATCCATAAGGCAATGATGTGAGAAAATGAGTAATTTCACTGCTCTGTCCGATAACTTCAAAATTTTAAATCTGATTAGTGGTCCTTGTGAAAGGTCAAATGGTATTCTTAGTTCATCTAGGGCAATTGTAATGCATTTTGAACATCTGGATTCGGCGGCTAGACCTTGTAGGTCTAGTTCTTTTGGCAAGTATTCTATTTCCTCGGGGCTGTGTAACCTTTGAGAAGGTATGCCGCAGCATTCATGAATAGTTGTTCGTAGAATAGCATGCCTTTTGATTATGTAGTTAATGCTTTCTTTGAGAACATCAATTTGTATTACGTGATCTGCAAAGTCCACGCTGAATGCTACGTTGTATAGGGAGAAATCCTGATTATCCTGCATATGCATCCAAACTTGTTTCCTGGGCGTAAGAAAGTGGAAAATATTCCATTTGCTGCGTTTCAGGTCGGGGTTTTATACTTGATTTGGATTCAGAGTCCGAAGCCTCATAGCTCACTTGTTTTGATGGCAATATTCTTGCAAACTCTGATAAGACTGGATATTGAAAAATGTCGGCAACTTTCACTTCAAAACTCCAAGGCGACACCCTCAATTTTTGAATAATTTCTGCGGCCTGCAAGGAATGACCTCCTAATGAGAAAAAATTGTCCTCACAGTTAATTATTTCTAACTGTAAATTGAGGATTTCTGACCAAGCCCTTGCAACCAATTTTTCCTCTGTTGTGTTTGGCGGCTTTACTGCAGTTTTTAGTTGTTCGGAATCCGGCAAGAATTTCATAGCCCGAAGCGAAGCCTTGTCAACTTTTCCCATTGTGTTGAGTGGAATCTTTGGTAGTTTGAAAAACATTTTCGGGATTGCAAATTGTGGAATCAATTTTCTCAGGAAATCCGTCACTTCGTTCAATGAAGGTACAAATTGTGGTTCAGATCCCTGGAAATAAGCTGTCAATTCATCCCCCGGTGGTTCAACGAGGACAACTCCTTGAGTAATTCCTGGATATTCTTGCAGTAAATTCTCTATCAATCCTAAATTTATTCGAATCCCACGAATCTTAATTTGGTCATCCTTTCGGCCCACAAATACCAATTCACCAGAAGAATGCCAATATCCCAAGTCGCCTGTTCGGTACATTTTATCATTTGTTTTACCAATCGTATCCGGTATAAATTTTTCCTTGTTTAATTCTGGCCTGTTCAGGTAGCCCGGGCTTGTCCCTACTCCTCTAATAATTATTTCACCTGTAACCTCAATTGGCAATGGCATTAGTGACTCCTCGGACAAAATATACACTTGCACATTTACAATTGGTTTCCCAACAATCGGAAGTGGGAGTGAATCCGTGGTTAAGTAAGATGCTGTGCTATAAATTGAACTTTCCGTTACACCGTACATAATTATTGTTCCATAAGAAAGTGTGGGCAAAATGGGTATGCTGTAATTGAATGCTTCCCCTCCAAACTGCAGAGCTCGCATTGAAGTTATGCAGCCAATTTCATTGTCTCTGAGAATAAATTTTTCTGCAATTTTTGTAGTAAGGAAAGAGACCGTTACACCAATTTTGTCCGTCCAAACCCGAAGGCGTGATAAATCATAGCGATACTCTGCAGGAGGAATGCAAATTGCACCACCGGAAGGTAAAACACTCCAAATCTCAAGAAGAGACATGTCAAATGCTGGTGACGAGTACATCAACGAGCGGTCGGCACTGGTCATGCGATAATACTCACAAAGATGGCTTGCTACATTTACCACGCCGGAATTAGAAGTCATTGTCACTTTGGGCTCTCCCGTTGACCCTGATGTCGAGAAACAATATGCAATTGGATTTGGGTCGCTTCTAATTTCGGGGGAACCGAGAGCAGAAGTAATCAGTTCTTGAATGTCATCACTTTCAATACAAATTGCTCTAGAATATGTAAGACTTCTATACTCCATTATCTCTGTTGTAGTAATCAGTATCGGGTAGCCTACCTCCTTCAGTACACCATTGATGAGGACATTTGGACTATCTACATTGAGAGGAACACACGTTTTACCACTTTTCAATATTGCTAAAGAAGTAAACAATAAGTTCTGGACTTTGGGGGAGCAATATGGCGACGAATGCATCACCGCACTTGCTTTTTTGTAGGAGGAAATTATTGAATGCATTTACTCTCTGGTTAAGTTCTTTGTACGTTATTCCAGCATCATCTGTTATAATAGCCAGTTTTTCCGGGGAGTTTTGGACTTGCTCTTCAAATATATCCGATAATGTAGAGTGCTTTGGAATTCCCGGCATAGATGATTTATAAGAATTAAAAGAGTACAATACTTTATCTCTTTCGTTGGGATTTAACATATTCAGGTCGTGTATTGCTGTTGAAGGGGATCCCTCTTGGCCAAAAACCCCATTGACTAATACTTCAAAATGCGATGCAAAGCGCTGGATTCGTTCACCGGTGTATAAGTCCAAGTCGTACAAGATAACGAATTCAAAATTTTTTGCTTCGTTGATTGAAATAAAGAGCTCGTACTTCGAGTCCAGCTGAACTTCTGACATTCCATCCATTGATTCAAAGTTTTCGTCAGAACGTGTCATTGTGACGCCAAATCTGAATAGCCCAATTTCTGTGGTATTGAGTCCAACTTCAGAAATAACGTTTTGCAGTGCCACATCCTGATGGGCACGAACACTTGTGACTGACCGTGAAACTGAGAGAGCAAGCTCTTCAAATGTTAGCTTACTTGTCAAATCTCTTGTTCGAATGATAACCATGTTAATAAAATGTCCAATAAGGTTCTGAAGTTGCGGATGAGTCCGCCCATCCGTAGTTGAGACCAGAAATAATTCCGACTGATTTGTATACTTGAAAAGGAGGAGTTTGATCAGCGCTAGAATTGTTGTGAATCCGGTGATTTTGTAGTCTCGACTGAATTTCCGTATCGATTCCGACAGTTCTGAATCTAGTGTAGATTTGAAAAACGCGGACTTGTGCTTTCGGTTAACTTCAGACCTGGGTTTATCTGTGCGGAGTTCTAGTGGCGTAATACCCTCTAAATAGCTTCTCCAGAAAGTAATGGACTCGACGGACAATGAGGAGTTTTCCCTCTGCCAAAGTACAAAGTCCGAATACTGGATAGTTTGAGGGTTTGCGTAATTTATATCACTCGCAAGTCCACCTTGTCGTAATATTTCGTAATATTTCTTTACTTCAGTCTTAAATATTTGTACAGACAACCCATCCATTATGCAATGATGACAACAGCCAAGGACTACATAATGAAAATTGGAGTATTTGAGCAAATTCAGTCTAATGAGCGGTCCCTTATCTAACTTGAAACTCCTTTCCAGGCAATTTGCACGAAAAATTGTCTGGCATAAGCGCTTTTGCGAATCAGTTGGAGGATCACTATTGCAGCTGTCCAATTTACTGAGATTTATGTATCTTATGACTAGAGGCAAGAACTCAGATGGTGGATGGATCTTCTGGTGCAGATTTCCATTAATTTCATGAATCGTACTCTGCAATATTTGGTGACGAGAGAAAACAAAATTTAAACTTTTTTGCAGAGCGGAAATGTTGATCAGGTGCCCTGAGAATTCAATTTGAAAAGATACAGTATAAAGGCTGCCGGACTGCTGGGTCTGGGAATGAAGCCAAATTTGCTCCTGTGAATATGAAAGAGGAAACGCGGTCTTGTACTCCAACTTTTGCGGAATTATTTGACTGTTAGCTACAAATTGATCCCTTTGCTCCCTTTGAAGAACATTGGCTGCAAATTTAGCCAAATTCGGCTCAGAGAATACGTCTGAGACTTTAGCTTGATAATTCCAGGGTGGCGACTGCAGCTTTTGAACTAATTCGGTGACCAGAAGGGAATGACCTCCAAGAGCAAAGAAATTATCTTCTACGCTTATACTATTCACTGAGAAACACAAGACTTCTGACCAAAGTTGAGCCAATAACTTTTCCTCAACGGTTGACGGAGGAACCTGGTCTGATTTGATTATTTTTGAGTCCGCACTACACCTTTTCTCCAGCAAGGCTTTCTTATCTACTTTTCCAATAAGGGTAAGAGGAAAACTGGACACAAACACATATTCAGATGGAATTGCATTCCTTGGCAGACGGCTGCTTAGAAAATTAAATAAACTGCTCAGTTGTGGCGTTCGATTGTTTCTTCCAACACAAAATGCAGTCAGTTTCCGAGCTTCTTCGTCCAGTACAACCAATGCTTGATTTATTTCTGGAAACTCATGTAGGGCTTCTTGGATTTGCCCTAATCCTATTCGTATCCCACGAATCTTCACTTGATTATCCCTTCGGCCGACAATAGTCAATTCCCCTGTTGGAAGCCAATATCCTAAATCCCCGCTTTTGTACATTTGAGTTCTAGCTCCTGCATAGGGGTTAGGCACAATTTTCTCTGCAGTTTGTTCCTCCCTGTTCAGATAGCCGGGAGTGACGCCGATCCCTCCAATGCAAATCTCTCCAACCGCACCAATAGGCATAAGGTTTAAACTGTTAGAATCCAGCATGTACACTTTAACATTCCCAATAGGGTATCCGATACTGGGAACACCTTGTAATTTAGGAACTAATTGAATCAAAGTGGTGATTATACTAGTTTCCGTGTTCCCGTAGCCGTAAATGATTTGATAAGGTGATGGCTGAGATGGCTGGGCACACAATGCTTCCCCACCAAGAAACATCCATCTTGGTGGAGAATATGTATCAGGATTAGTTGGAACATTGAAAAATTCCTCGCCCAATTTGGTTGTTAATTGTATAATTGATATGTTATTTTCATGAACCCATGTATGGAGCCCTGTAACATTGTATCGAAGATCATCTGGTGGTACACACAGGGTTGCCCCGCAAAATAAGAATGGCCACATTTCCGCCAATGATAAGTCAAAGGCAGGACAGCAAAGTAAAACTGAACGGTCGTTGCAATTAAATCCATATTCAACTTGTAAATATGTCAAGCAGTTAATGATTCCGGAATGTTCTACTAGGACTGCTTTTGGCTTTCCGGTTGATCCAGATGTAAATATACAATAGGCACACTTGGAGTACTCTTTTCTTGTTTCCCGTTGGAATGATTTTGGGACGGGCTCTTTTTGCTCCAATTTGTGGAGATCTAGGAGCAATATATTAGTGTATTCAAGTCTTAATTTCTCCAACACCCCACTTGTTGTGACCACTAATGGGTTTCCGATTTCTTCAAACATGGATTCCAGCAGTTTTCTCGGATATTCTATACTGAGAGGTGAGCATATCCTCCCAGCACATTGAATGGCTAAAGTTGCGATTATCAACTCCGCACCTTGTGGAAGTAGAATGCATACAAATCGACTTTCCGATTCGCTTATAATATTTTTCAGGTTAAGCACGTATTTTAGAAGCTCGGCATACGTTATCCCATTCCCGTCAATTGTTTGGATTGCTACTTTCTTTGCCATAGTTGGATCTGTGGCACGATTCATGAATAATTCCGATAAAGTCGAGTTTTCTGGAAATGACGTTTGAGTGCTTGACATGTTGAATGTTTGGATCACAATCGATGTTTCTTGGTCTGACAGGAAATTGAAATTGTCAATTGAGTCTGACGCATTAGCCAGGTAATATTTCAAAATCGATTCAAAGTGAAAGTTCATTCTTTCCATGGCCGCATCCATATAAACATTTCTATTGTAAAGAAAGCCAACTTGAATCCCATCAGATGTATTTTCGTCAAAACCAACCAACAAATCAAATTTTGTGGCTGGTTCAATCCTTTCAAAAAAGAATGTACTGTCGTTCATTGTACTTCGATGATTTCTTGGCTCCATTGTGACTCCTAAATTGTAAAGTTCAACTTCATCAACGTTGAGAGCCGTAGCAGCCATAATGTGTTGAAATGGATAATCCTGATGCTCCAGTACTAAACTTGTACTTTGCTGAACTCGATTCACTAACGTTGAAAATGAGGGACTGCTTGACAAATCATTACGGAATATTAACATATTTATGAAATAACCGATCATTGTGTCCAATTTTGCTTGATTCCGACCATCCGTTGAACAAACTGTGAATAAGTCACTTTGTTTAGTGTAGCGATAAATTATTAATTTAAATGTAGCCAGAAGTACAACAAACGGAGTCGTGTTTTGACAGCAGCAGAAATCCTTGAGGGATTTGGTCAATTCAGGTGAAAGAATTCTCCCTGCCGTTCCACTCTGACTTTCCTCTGCATTTAAAATATGCCTTGGACGAGGAAATAGCTTTACAGGTTCAAGACCACTCAAATAATCCCTCCAAAATTCCTTTGATTTTTCAAACTTAACCTCTTCTGAAAGGAAATATTCTCGCTGCCAAGTAGCAAAGTCCGAATATTGATACTGTGTTGGTTCCACCAATTTGGAATGGAAATTGCGTCCTTGGAGGATGTCATAAAAACTTCTAAACTCCCTTTCAAATATAAGAATTGCGACTGCATCCATGATAAGATGATGGAAAATGACTTGAAGTCGATTCATATTCCAGCCCATGCTTATTAAACGGAAACGAATCAAATATCCTGAAACCAAATGAAAACTCCTGCTTTGCGAAGTGGTTAGCAAGTTTCGAGAAATTGTTTCCCTCATGGCCGGATATCTTACTCTACGCAGATTAACAATTTGAAGTGGGAAATTCTGTTGAAGAGCTCGATCTTTTATGACTTGACACGTGCCTCCTTTCTCTTCCACAAAATTCACCCGCAAAATACTATGTCGATTAGAAACTAATTTTATGGCTCGTTGAAGTAGTCGGACGTCTACTTT
>JAAXYW010000696.1:0-31382 GCA_036851895.1 Orthonychiurus folsomi | reverse complement strand
GCAACAACAGTCATATTTAATAAGTTTAGCAGAAATAGTTCGCGTGTAAGCGTTTTTTGTCAAACGCCAAACTTAAAAATCGAATTCTGTAATACATATGAAGTACAATGTAGCTACAAATGAGCTACACATATAAAATATGCCAAAGTGTTATTGACAGACAGGGTAGGATTGTGTTTGACAACGAGAGAAAAAAATTCTATAGCCGAAAGTTAAAAACAATTGCAAAACAATGATACATGAAGTGTGTGAGTCGTGTGACTCGTTAGAGTGAGTGGAGCTATATTGTATTATACAGTAACAATGTTCATGATCACACAATAATGTTACATAGCAAACCTAACGCCGAAAAACTGTGTCAAACACTACTTCCAGCGCAAAGTTTATGCACCAAGGCAAAATACAATGTCGAATTAACATTGTAATTGAGGACAATGCATAATCACTTTGTTTTCCAGATGATTTGCGAACTTTCCTAACATACAATTCAGCCAGCTCCTAAAATGAAGTCACATTTTGTAATATCACTATTTGCTACACTTTCTGCAATACAATTCATCCGAGCAAGTCCAGCTGGTGTCAAAGTTACAGGATCTCACCCGGTCGGCGTCTTCAAACTGTGTCTCTTCTTTAAAGGAACGAAAAGCTCAATATTCATAGAACGTGATAATAATTCTAAAATATATCAAGAACTAAACTATCAATGGAACACAGTTAAACCCAACATATACCCGATGGGATACTTCCTCCCGGAGAAAGCAAGTGACATTCAGGCGGGGCTCCACTGTGCTCGAAAATGGAATATTCAAATGGTCGCCAAAAGTGGTGGACATTCCTACGAGAAATATTCATTTGGGAACAAAAACTCTGTAGTCATTGACCTAAGAAAGTTGGATTTTATTCGTGTTGACAAAAAGACCAAAACTGCAGACGTTGGAGCTGGTGTGCTTTTTGGGACTTTGTATTGGGAAATTTGGGCTAATGGGGAATTTGGGATTCCGGGACCCAATTGTATAACAGTTGGTGTTGGAGGTTTGACTTTGGGTGGTGGTGATGGGTTCATGTCAAAAAAGTTTGGATTGACATCTGATCAAGTCTTGGAGATGGACATGGTGGACGCCAACGGGAAACTGCATACAGTTAACAGCAAATCCAATAAAGATTTATTCTGGGCATTACGAGGCGGAGGAGGAGGAAATTTTGGCATTGTTACGCGTTTCAAATACAAATTATTTGATACATCCAAATTCAAAGTGACTTATATAGTTTTCGTGTATCCTGTGGAAATGTTTAAGAAAGTATTCAAAGCTTGGCAAGCTTTAAACATTCGGGAGAAAAATGAAGATTCATTTGAAAGATTTGTGGCGTTACCCGATCAACTCGAGGTGTACGTGACGGGCATTAACTTAAATCAAGAAGAAATTGAGTACATTAGAAATAGTTTTCCAAGTAATACCACAACGTACACCTCAACAACTTATGCAAAATTCATTGACTTCACAGTAGCGTTTTCCGAGCCGGCTGTCCAACCACCTTCTCAATTGAAATTTACAGCACGGCAAAATGTTTCAAGTCATTATTACCGTGCAAAGTCTTACTTTTCAAGTAAGAAACTCCAAGATCCAGAAGTAAAGGAATTGGAAACAGTTTTAAGTCGCGTGCCTCCCTCATGTTTTGTTCAGTTCAATTCTTATGGCGGCGCAATCAGTGCAGTCAAAGCAGATGCAACATCATTTGTGCACCGGGATTCTCTCTACAAAATCCAAGTAGGGATCGGCTCTAATGACAATTCTACTGTTCAGTGGGTGAGGGAATTTGATTCAGTTTCGCGTAAAATTCTGGATAATGGAGAGTCGTATCAAAATTATGTGGATTCGGAATTGAAGGATTATCCGAAAAGGTTCTATGGAAAAAATTTGGCTCGCCTTGTTCAAATTAAAAAGAAAACTGATCCCACAAATTACTTTTCCTTTGAGCAGGCGATACCACCTAATAGTTAATCTTAGGCTTAGGCAAATTGTAACTTAGTTTGAATGTACAATTTTAAATAAAAATCTTACTTTGTCTCCAAAAATATGTTAATGTTCTGACCCAAATTCAAATAAATAGTGGAGATAGGTTCACCGGTCCCGTCCCGTATGTCCACATAAGCATTAGAATTCAGTCTTAATTGTACCGCAAAACTTGTAATTATAATAAACAATTATATTATTTTTCCTTTCGAAGACCACATTTTTTCTTAAAATCACCGAGTGCTAGTTTAATTGAATACGAATAGAATAGAATTATAACATGTCATCTCATCATATGCAAATTGTATGGCAAAAACTTAAACAGGTGGAGTTATGCTAATCGTAATGCAGTCAATGGTAGGGATCGGTTCATATGGACTTGTAAAATTCGGCCTCGTTTCGTCAATTAGCGAGACTCCTTGGCAGCCGGAGAAAACGTTAGAAAATCCATCTCTATCCTCGGGATAAATTTCTCCAACGGTTAATCGTCGTAGGTTTGGTAGATGTTGACGAAGCTCTTCAATATGACTTGCTCTAATATGTTCAGAACTCTGTGGTTCATGACGCATATTTACTACCAATTCAATTTCTTCCAGCATTGGCATATGACCAACAATGCTTTCAGTGAGCATCGATATCAAGTCTTCGTCAAACTCTTGCACGTATCAATGTAAAAGAGCAGAGATGTGGAAGCTGTGGCATTCTGAAAATGAATCGTAGCTGTCGAGTGCGGATGACCAGATTTTCTAGGCAAGCTAAGGGATCAAGCCAAACGCAGTCAAAGTAGAAGTACTCACAAACAAGAGTCCTGATAGCATTAGTTTGGAAGATCAGAAAGTCTCTGATTGGAATGGTTTCCGAGTGATCTTGTTCAAGTAAGGCTCGCACAATACTTAGCTCCTTAAGTCCATGTATTCCAGATCCTAAGATCCTATTTCCTTAATAGTATGTACAAAAACGCATTTAAGGCCAAGACTGGAAATTACTTGATAAATATTATAAAGGCTTACCGTAATTACAGTTTTGTGCATCAAATTTTAAACTGAATTTGACAAGGTTAAGATCTTGTAAATGATAAAGCAAATGAGAGCACTCAAACGAAATAGCAGTAGTCGGACCACCGGACACCAAAAATGACAATTCCCGAAGAGTGTAGCTGTGCTTGAAAATAAACATTAAAATTTCCTCCCAGGGTTTCCTCACGTATCCAGCTCTTTTTAGAAGACTCTTCGTATTACCAAACTCAAATATGATGTGCAGGTTTCGTAAGGTCAAAATATGCATGGAATTCAGTACTATTATGCATACTTCACAATGAGATGCAGTAGCGTTGGCATACTTGGGGGTTTCTTCAGCATGGCCAAACTATTTAACGTGGTTGAGATCTTATGATTATTTAGTTGGTTAAGAAATATAATAATTGTTTGTTTGTTGACTTGCATTTAAAACGAGAGTCGACAGATACGGCCAATGCGTACAAGGTAATCCAGAAATTATATTCAGCGTAGTAACATTAGAGAATGCCAAGTTTTTGAAAGTAATACTTTCTGCAGTACTGCAAAACCATCGAAGGAAGCTCAAAATGTTTTGAGAAGAATTCCCAGGGCCAATCACATATACTTGTGAGGACGGGGAGAAAATATCCTTGAAGTTTAACATGCAAGACGGATTTGTCCAATTTTCAATTGTTAGCACTCCGAGGTCATAAGCACATTCCCGAATCCATGTCTCAGTTTGGTTGCTGATTGCTGTATTAAATTTTAAAGTATTGTTGATGACGAGACACCAGCGTGGGCAAACTAAGCGCAGGGCCTTCTTGTCGGGGAACTCCATGTAACTAAAAATCTTTGATGCAACCTGGCAAAGAGTTAAATGAATGGAAACATCTTAGACATTAATTATAAACTTTTGATCAGTCAAGCAGTTATGAATATTTTGGTGCGCACCTCTACGGGTATCATTCCAAAAATAGATTCCCGTTCGGCTCGCGAAACCTTTAATTGTAAATTCCCGAGTGGTTCGAAGCTGGCCATTTCTAATACCGATACTTATAAATAAACCAACCTTGTTTGTTGTACATTTTAAATTTTGAAGCAATTTTGACTTAATTTTGAGTTAACTTAACAATCCAGAAAGTAGTACAACAGAAAAGGTTTAGCCTATTGACGTGAATGATTTTCAAATTGTTGCCTTAGCGGCCAGCAGCGAAGAGTTCAATAAAGTAGAGTCATGAGTCTTGATAAATTATTGAAATTTTTCTTCCAATAAAAACGAGGAACATAAAATCTGCTTTTGGATTTTGGACTCAAGATACGAGTAGATCTGAACGCCAAAAAACGTACTTCTAATGCATTTGGAAATTCGGTTTTTCCGCCTACAGATTACTAAGTCAAATATTTGACTGCATGTGGATTTCTAGACTTCGATTCCTTCAATACTTTCTGCTTTCACTTCTCCGTTTGCATTCTTCTCCGCATTCCGCCTTTTCCAAGAGCTGAGCGCAATTTCCGTCTTGATATTGAGATTTTGCAGCTTACGCGATGAACATGACACCAACTCAGCTCATGTTAGTGCAGCACAAAGATATGCAACCACGCAAATACAAAGCACATATATTTTACGGTATAAGATTTTACTTCGCTCACTTGTCTGTGTCTTCGCTGCAAGTAAAGGAAATAACACAGAAAAAAATCTTGACAGCGAATCCATTCACGCTTCGTTGCACTCCTTATTTGATATTCTGCTTTTGAGTACATTTCTACGACTGTAAATCATAGTATTTGAATGAATTCTCCGAAGTAAACGTTCCGAAGAGACATGTCTAGTCAAGTACTAGTCAAGCACGTTTGCACACGTTAACTTTCACGCATAATGCTATTCATAAACATTGAAATTTCTGATAGCCAGCAATGTATTTCATAAGTAACATAGATGCAGGATAGACGGGGCTTTGCTGATTTGTATTAATCTTCACTTATATTTAAAATCTTGATACAACTTCCGGCAATTGAATTTTTATAGAAGCTATACCGATGTAATTTGGTATTGTTTACATTACATGCTTTGTTCTGTGAGAGTGAGACCCTGATCGTCGTTAAAGGCAAAATTATAAAAAAATTGTAATAAAATGTGTTCTCTGAATAGATTGTTTTTTGCAAAATGAACTTTTCATATGCGTCAAAAGGATTGGGCTAGTTCAACGCATTTTTCACTCAGCACTGTCTGCATTCTTCCTGGTTTTCTTCCTGGTTTTCTCCCGTGGCTAGACATCAAAAGTAAATTGAATTGGTAAAGTATTTCTGCTAATCGTGCAATCTGTCTCAAGTGAAAGTTTGAGGTCAGAGAGAAAACTATTATTGCTTTCATGGGTAAAAGTACGGCCGTGAAAGTGTGCTAATGTTTGTTTAAGTTGGATTGGTGCTACATCCTCACATTTCCATGCCTCATGAACTTTAACGAAGGGATTTAGATTTCGTTCGAGTGTAAGCCCACATCTCCAAGCCAGAGCAAATGTTTAACGTCTTGCCTAAAGTGGCTTGCCAGGAAGAAAATATGGAGGGGATTTGCGAGAACGGAATGCACGGGCGGGGCGCCGCGCAACCCTGTGCAAATATTTTGCAGACTACGAAATATGCCATGAGTACTTGCAAGCCTCATGAATCGTGACTTTGAAGAAAGTTTTACACAATACATGAATTAATACTTAGAAGTGTCCAGCAGCAAATCAAAAGAAAGCCATTTTTTTAAAATTTCATTTCGGCTACTAATAAACCTGGATAGCAGGTACTAACTAGCAAGGTAAAGATAACAAATAAACCGCATTGGTAGTTTTACAATCATTGTAAGCGCTGCATTTATTAAAACATTTACACACGCTCCAGTGGTTATATACATAGGCATTAGTGGGGACACATTGGCTGCTTATAAATCAACATTTTAACTTTGGTGATATGCACACAAGGAATTTTGAAATATCTGCAGTTAAAAAAATTGAGTGAATATAAATGAGAGTCGGCGTTGGTATACGTGTATGTACCTGCTTACACTATAATAATGACAGTTTGAATCGTAGCGTTCCTACTAGCAGCATTCCCCACAATCTTGTGGTTGTCCACTCTCTTCAGCTGGACATGGGCAGGGTGGAGCTTCACATGATGGAGCTTCTGAGCAACAATCCTTGGGTGGACAACAATCCGCAGGTGGACAACAATCCGCAGGTGGACAACAATCCGCAGGTGGACCGCAAGGTGGTTGACATCCTGTGTTAGTATCCGAATCTGGTCCACAGCCAAAAATGCCACAAGCTGAAATTTCAAAACAATGCAGGAAAATGTATTAACATTAAAAGCATCAAAAAACATTTGTTGTTCTTACAAGGATAGCATTGATTGTAGAGTTCCGCTGGAATACAGGGTTGACAACACTTCTCAAAGGTGAATGGATTGTAATCATTCCGATACGTTGTTCGATCCGCAAACTTGGCACAGGAAAATGCAGCCCGAGAATTCGGTTTCAAACTCTGAGCCCTGGCTGTGCATTTCGGAAAGAAGTCTGCCCGGTACGTAGTAATCCCATCCATAGGAGCACAGGAATGATCACCAAAAACAGGCTTCTTTGAAGACGGTTGCTTCGCGTACATGTACTCTCGAGGACAGTAAGGTATGTAATTCTTCCTGTAAGTGGTCAATCCATCCATGGCGGCACAGCTGGGGTCAAATTGAGTGTTTGGCTTCAAGGATTTGACCCTCTCCGTTTGACAACCGACGAAGTCGTTCCGGTACGTGGAAATCCCATTCATTGGAGCACAGGACGGGTCAAAGTCACTTGCAGGTTTGTAAGAGCGGGTCCTTGGGCCACACTTGAGGTAGTAATGCTCCTTGTATGTAGTCAGACCTAAAAATTATAATCAAAACCCAAAATATCAATCATTTTGAAAATTGGAAACTATACAGGCCTGCCCCTGCTTGCAAATTGAGATTTGAAACTTACCAGCAAATTTAGCACAAGATGGGTCAAAAGTGGTGGTAGGTTTGTAGGATAACACACGTGGACCACATTTCAGGTGGTAATGCTCCTTGTACGTCGTCAGCCCTGCAAAAATAATTTTTAAGTTATGGAATCCTGAATTTTTGCAAAATGAAACAGCCACGACTTACCTGCAAACGGAGCACATGACGGCACCCAGATTCGGTCTGGTCGAATTGGCTTTGTGCGCTCAACGTATGTTCCAATTGGGCATTTTGGCATGCACTAAAAATATGGAAAAAGTTAAACAAAAATTGTTAATATTGCTGTAACTGGGAACATAAGGAGTCAAAATAGTAAAATCGTACCGGTTGACAGCAAGGAACACAGCAATCCTGGCGTGGGTGATAAGCACAGGGAGTCGCAACGCGGCTGCATTGTCGACTAGCCAATCGACTCGCTGGACGAGCGCCGCCACAATCCATCGATGCGATGTTTGAGTTGAATAGATTAGGAAAGAACGAAACTATTTAAATTATTACTTCGGCGAGAAATGACAAAAAAAAATGAAATTGTGAAAAAATTAAACATCTAACGTGACTGAAATTCACGAACAATGCAATAACGCTGGCGGACCTGCGTTAGAACTAGCTTGTTGACTTAAATGTTATTTTGAAATTTTTTTGTTTGCGTTGTCACGGGGGCTTAAATTATTTAAAAAATATTGTGTTTTACATTTGATTACATAAAAAAGAGTTAACATAAAATTGCTGTGTCTTTTTTTACATTTTGCATGTCCTGTTAAACATAAATGCATAAATGATTTAGCCAGCAACACAAGGTAAACTTTAAGACTGAATAGCTAACTTTGAGGATTTGACGGATCTAGCACACCATGTGATTGAAATAATTTATGCGTATGCAGACACCATTTGTGGATTTACCGCACTTAAGAAAACTGCACATCTTTCATTTTCATTTCGAGTTGCAGGAAACAATATTCAGTCAGATGGAAAACCGATTTTGTGGTAAGCGCTATAGTGAATTTGCAAACGTTAGTTTGACAAGCTTTCGCAACCACAATGGGAAAAGCGGCGCCGCAAGTTAAAAATATTAAACCAGAGTAATTCGCGGTTGCACGGCCTTATGAATTTATGCATACACCTTACACCGTGGTAATGCCTGTGAATAACAAATGAGAAATAATTGTGACACATTCAGGCCAACTTGTCAAGCTTTGTCGTAACGTCCTTGCCATCTGCTCATGCTATTTCTATTTGCATGTACTACAATAGCACAATACAATAAAGCGGGAGAGGGATTTACCTTATGCAAATTCCTGATTGTTTGCGCACAGTACGGTTCACTACACTACTGGCACAATATGCTGCATTATTTTGCAAAGATGACAACCCTGAAAGTAATTTGTTTTGTCATTGATTGAGCAAGCTGGCTCCAGGTTACCTTTTGTAGAATATGTAAATGATTTTCCGATTTTTCATTGTTTACTAATCCCAAAGTCGAAGGAAATAAATAATTCGACGTGGATAATTGATCACCTGCTCCCACGCAACGCGGTGGAAGTGCAAATGCAATTCACGACCGCTAGGGAAGGTTATACAATAAAACTTCTTTGCTCATTGCGTCAAGGATGAAAACAAGTAACATTAAATTTTCAGGGCAGGAAGTTCCACATGTCCACAGAGGGTAAGCAACAATAGTAAGCAGCATGCTTTAACTAAACACTTTTATATCGGTTCATTGATCTGCCTTAACTTAATTGAATCCATGCCATATAAATTACTTAGAGTGCATATTTAGCAATTGTCAATTTGAAAACAATGTGAGAACACTCTTATACAGACTAGAAATGTAGTAATGCAACGCCTCTGCCTAGTATTTTTGTGTTGCAGACGCCTGAACGAACCACGTCTGCAAGTATTCCCTTGGATTTCTCTTGAGAATTTTGCGCTGTTTCGACAGCATATGTGAACCGAACCTAATGACAAGTGACATTTCGGGTTGATGCATGTGCGTGGTTTGCATGATCAATTCCAGTCCAACCCGGATCCCCAAAGGATCTCCTCGCACTACGAGAGTCAATTGCAATTGTGGTTCAGAGCCGCAAACATTCATCAAGATAAAATACTATCCTCTCTCGTGTCAGCAGTACACCAAACTGCACTCCCACATCCGAATTCCAAATTCGCGAAAAGGAGTTTAAGCAGCCAACGACGCGACAAGTGGATGACAGGCCCTGAGGGTAGAGGGTATCTCTCAAATTCCATTTTAGCCAATCTTTCCAGCACCTTTCCTGAAAATGTTTTCACTATAGAACACTAGGCGACTATGAAACTCTAAAGTATATGCTGTTAAATCGCATGTAAATTTGGTTATTATTTTGAATTCCTTCTCCAGTTTTAGTTGATATTCTGTTTAGCAAGTGCTGGAATTAGTTAATTGAATTACCACATTATTCACATATACAAAGTTAACATTAAATTAATGCGTGCGGTACATCATTGAGTCTCAAAATAACATTGACTCAGAAATCACAAATATGAACTTGTGTTTTGTTGTGGAACCCAGTGGACGTCTGATAAGTCATATAACATTCTAATTAGCATAGACTGTTTTCCGTTTTCCTAGTGTTTCAGATAAGGCAGGCCCAGAAAAACGGAAAAGGTTCGTAACTGCACATTGCGAAGTTGAGACCAAGGAAGAATTCAATGAGACAGAAATAGTTTTCCCTTACCTTTCTCCCTTAGCTCATTCTGGGGGACGTAATTATTTAACATCTCTGGTTTTCTCCAGCAAAGGAGAAATGCAACGGGGCACGGCTGCCCAGCACGCCTGAAGCAAATCAGCTGAGGACTTGAGAACGAAAGTCGACACACGACAGAGGGGATCGCGGCCGGAAAACTTTCGTTACAGCATTAAACAAGAGGTTTACACAAGAAAAGAGCTCAACTCAATTAATTAAACAAGTTCGACATCCGGCTTCCTGCAGACCTTGCTTTCTTCTGGATAATTAATAGCTACACCCGGATCTTCCAACATTGTGACATTAGCGTTACTGCACACCACAGACCTCGCTGTGAGGAGGGAGTTCTCCGAATAATATCTTCTGGGCAACAAGTCGAGGCTAGAGACTCGTAAAATAATCTGCTTTTCTCCCGAAGTGAGGATTCTAACTAATTATTACTGCACCATGGTCTGGCTTCCCTTCGTGGAATTGGTGGAATGCGACTCGATCTACGGAAGTACTAAAGGGAGCCCACGAGATGCAATAAATAAATTCCCCATGTGAGAACTGGGTATAGGTTCGGTTGCATTCATTTTAACACAAATAAAGCAAAATCTTAATTGATGCAGCTAGCTCAAATTTTGGGAGAACTTCTAGTTTAAAAAGTAGGTAATAAACTATACAATATATTTGCTCAGGTTCTACAGTGTATGCTACCGGGTGGTCTTGGGAATGCAAAAAAAAAGATAATTTGCATACATGTTGCCGTTACTGTGCTGCGTACTGTATATAGAGATCCAGCACCAAATGACGGACAATATATATTCGGTTGATTGTAATTGTACAGGCGAGATAGGCACTTGTTTCACAGCATGCAGATTTAATTTCACATTAAAAGCACAAATGATAAATTTCGGCACATTTTAATATATTTCATGTCTTGTTCATAATATCACAACCCAATGCTAATATTACCTGCCAGAGCTAAAAGTCCTTCAAAAATACTTTTGAACTACTTATCGGCCCAGCATTGAAAAATCACTTGAGTAGAATGCGCGCATCAGAATAAATGTTCCCAAGGCGAACTAGACATTTGTCAACGTCAGGATTAAATTAAAAGTCCCGTGTAGATTATGAAATTGTGCATGACTGCCTGTTTACCTCGCATGCTATTGCTAAGCTAAAACTTAGGTAATCACTTATCCTTTCGATGTCCACACAGTAGACCGTGTAATAATACATAAATACGCACGAGAAGTCGTAATGACAAATGTAAAGTGGATGCTATTAGCAAAAAACTGTTCTCCCACCTGCACATGTCACCAATTCCGTGGCAGGTACTTGTAAATCGGATATAAAATAAATGACTAGTTCACTCGGGTGAGACATTTCATGTTTGGCCAGTTTGGAATCGACATTTTCTGCCGGTATTCCACAAAATAACTTTCCAGCATGAGAATGTGTGCTAAAACCTTAGCATTTGTGATCCTGGCTGTGGTCAGTGCTTCAGGATCATCTATACGAAAGGATATTAACCCTGAGCGAGATCAATTCGTTTACGGGACTTTTGCGGAAGGGTTTCTTTGGGGTCTTGCAACTTCATCTTATCAGATAGAAGGTGCCTGGAATGAAGATGGTACGTTCAACGCATTTGTTTGGATTGCATAGAAATAAGACCGTTAGCGATTTTGATTTTCTAATAGGAAAGGGCGTAAATATTTGGGATACCTTTTCAAAAGAAAATGACGGAGGAAACGTTGAGGATGGCAGCAATGGCGATGTCGCATGCGATTCTTACCACAAAATTGCTGAGGACGTTCAACTTCTCAAGGATATGGGGGTATGTTTCAAAGCGAATTGGCGTAGTCTTATGGTATTAATGTAATTGAAACAACTTCCACTATTCCAGGCCGACTTTTACAGATTTTCAATCTCCTGGTCCAGAATATTTCCAGACGGAACACTCGTGGGTGGAGTCAACGTACCTGGATTGACTTACTACCAAACTCTGATTAATGCTTTACTGGACGCTGGAATTACTCCATTTATTACGTTGTATCATTGGGACCTCCCACAACCCCTGGAAGATGCAGGTGGTTGGCTGAATGAAGTTACAGCATTTCATTTCTCAGACTACGCCAGAGTCCTATTTCAAACTTACGGAGATCGCGTAAAGCATTGGATCACATTCAATGAGCCAGGAGTGTTCTGTGGACTCGGCTATGAAAGCGGATCCCATGCTCCAGGCAAGCAAGATAGCACTGGTGTCAATAATTATCTCTGTGGTCACAATATGCTCAAGGCTCACGGACTTGCCTATCGCATCTATGAGCAATACTTTAAGCCCACTCAGAATGGAAAAGTTGGGATCACTTTGAATACAAACTGGAATGAACCATTCGACCCAGAGGATCCTGAACATGTGGCTGCTTCTGAGAGAGCATTGCAATTTTACGTAATGATTTGAATAGCGGGTTATTCTTCAAATTTACAAATTTTTATAATTCTGAAATGGGTAACAGTATGGTCAATATGCAAATCCGTTGTATCGTGGAGAGTATCCGCCAATCATGAGGCAGCTTGTTGATGAGAAGAGTGAAGCTGAAGGCAGGAATTCATCAAGATTGCCATCATTCGACGAAGAGTGGACAAATATTATCAATGGTAGAACCCGTCACTGATATTTGTTAATAAAACACATTAACTATGTATACATCAATTTAGGAACTTTGGACTTCCTTGGGCTCAACCATTACACGACAAATTATATTCTGCCCGGAGGTGGAGACAGCAACACAAGAGGTGAAGTTGATCCAAGTTGGGAGGAAACTGGTGCACCTTGGCTTAGAATTGTGCCATGGGGTTTTCGAAAACTGCTGGTCTGGATCAGCAATGAGTAAGACATTGCTTTAAAACATATATGCGAAAAATAGTTGAGCAAGATGTGGCTGCTCTATTAGATATAACCATCCAGACCTTTACGTGACGGAGAACGGGTCAGCTGACAGGGAAACAGACGGCGTTAATGATGAACAGAGAGTCAGATACTATAACAGCTACATTAATGAAATGCTTAAGGCTGTGCAAGATGGAGCTAATGTTGTCGGCTACACTGCCTGGAGTCTGATGGATAATTACGAATGGGCAGCTGGATACACGTAAGCAAACACGATGTCAAATATGACAAATGAGTGAAATTGAATTTCTATAAGTAGTTTAACTTAATAGACAAAGATTTGGAGTAAACTACATTGACTTCAAGAATGACCCTGAGCTCAAAAGAGTGCCAAAAGATTCTGCGAAACTATTGACTCAAATATTTGGAAATAATGGGTTCCCGGATCCAGCGAAGAGAAATTAGCTTGCTTCAAACTAACTTGAAAACGTATTAATCTGTGACTACATGATTACTACAAAATAAAAGTACCACTACTGGAAATCTCTTTTAGAACAAATTGTGTTTATTACAAACCGAAAAAAGTAAAGCTACTAAACTATAGTTAAGCCTGTTGGTTATGAGACCAGACCAGGGCAGTCAAAAATTATAGGACTCGATATAGTTGTTTCTAGTGGGTACTTTTATATATACAGATATACAATTAATGCGAATCCATCAAAACTAAATCATATAAAATTCAGGAACAAACGGCTTCCACTACTGTCCTATCCCTTCGGTTATATGCGTAATTGTCGAGAATCGACGTACAAGTGCATTGGTTTCTTTACGTATCGCCATTTACCAGCAGACATATTAATACACGTATATGTTATTGCGTTATAACAATTTTACCGGTGTCAATGAGACTAGCCTACTGTCTAACCGCCTTAACAAGTAATTACACTTTTAAGTTAGAACACTAACAATATAATTGTTTTATGTTATTCTTCAGGTGTGACCTCACAAAGTTCAGCCAACATCAAGCCAGGAAAATAGACAAACCAGTCCTGAAATACTATAAATTTCTTAAACCAAGTCACACCAAACTATAGCATTCCCTAAGCATAACTAAATGCAAATAAATCAAATAAATTGGTAGTCACTTAAAACAAACCTAGCCAATACTCTACAGACTTAGGATTAGTCAGAACTAAACTCTCTTCAATACATTGTAGTCGTGCTAAAATACTAAAAATTACAAATGCCGCACGCCATCAACAATTAATTTCAAGTGTCTTGTGTGTATCGCAACGTTAGTAAGTGATTTCACTTGTTACGGTATTCTACAACTAAATCTCTCGTTTTTGCATTTTGAAAATCATCTTATCAAAGTTGCTAAGAAATGCAAACACATTTTTGTCTATTAAGATATGCTAATCGTGTGCTAACTGATCCGTCCAATGTTAAATTTTCTTTGTCATCTCCTTGTTTCATCGTCGTAAATGGCTCCAACTTCCATCCCAAAGATGTCAATGTTCTTAAAAGTGAGACAGATAAATGCGAGCTGCATTCAACGATAAATCCATTTATTTACTCATCCATCCACTCGAACTCCGATTCCTCAGATGCTGATGTGTTCGGACTGAAAAAAAATGTTAACAAATTAGTATATCTGATTAGTTAACTGCAAGAGTTACCACATTAAATTCTATAGCTCCTTACTTCATAGCCCTGCAAGTAAGAAATACAATCCTCTTCAACTTCGGATGATAAAAGAAAAAGTTGAACGACCAAACACATCCAGCTTCAGAGAAAGGGTCAGAGGTCAGATCTGGCTTGTACACGTAAATTTCTGCATTTTTCAAGCCACCAATCTCTGCATCGACTTCTTCATAGAGTCTTTGCCTGAAATAAGAACCACAGTCTTTTGAGTAAAGCGATTGTTGCTGAGTCTAGTTGTCTAGTGCTCATAATTATTTAGAAACTGCAGAAAATAGCCGTCTGTGGCAAACTAAAATTTGAAGATGATCGGGTTCACCGTTTGACTTTTCAATTGTTGAGTTTGAGTTACGATACCTGGCGCGGCCGATTTCGCAAATTTCCTCCAAAATCCCATAATCCCATCCCATATTTGATGGCGAGCTCCTATGTTTCCGCTGCACTGCGCGACAGCCATACTCGAAATGCCATTAAACTACAGCTCCTGCTGTGTTGTGGAATGTTATTGTCAAGTCTTTGGGCTCATGAATTTTAAGCTTGAAAAATAGAGAAATCAAATGCCCGTCTCCCATTCCCTGACCGAAGAGTAAAGATCAAACCCTCGGAACTACAACTAACGTTTAAAATGGTTTTGTGGTGAAGGCCGCTCGATTGACAACAACATAGACTCCACCCCATGACAAGATAGTCGTGCTTAACTTCAGTGATCTGACGGGAACTGGTGTCTCACAACTACTAGGCCGTAACAATGAAATTACCGTAAAGCGTAGTTGTAAAGGGGAGACTGTCCTAGTCTGGAATCAATTTCGCTCCAAACATCACCAAGACTCATGACTCTGGAGAACTCATGGCTTCTTGTATCGCTGAAGTCATAATCCGGATGGAAAGACAAGTTCAGAGTTGTAATAAGATTGAACAATGTCTTTCGGGACACGACCAACATATCAAGATTTTCTGGTGTGAAGAACTCAGCTTCCAATGAGTCCAAGGATGAGGACAACGCAGTTGGTGGAGATAGAGCTACAATGTCCTTGGCTCCTCCTTCTTTGGCCATCCTTTTGTACAAAGTTTTTTGTTCAAAGCCAGCAACCTGAAATAATACAAATATTACAGTTAGCACATTACAAGCCATAAATAATATGCCACAAATTTTACATATAGCATTCGATTTCATTAAATGCAAGAAGCGTTGTTATTCTTGCCAACACCACATTGGCAAGTCCGGGGTAACGTACGGTACGAGTTAAGATAAGTTAAGTTAAAAAAACGAGTCTTTCCATATTATAATCTACTTTCTACTTTCATAAGATCATTCATGCATTATCTATCCAAAAGGCTAACAGCACTTTTGGCATTTGACGTAACGCCGTCTTTGAGTAAGAGCGCCCGAGCAGCTTAATTACTACCAGTTATGTGTTTGCGTATAACGCTTCTTACACGTTTTTTTTTTTTTTTTTATGTGCCTCAAATGCAGCAAACAAATGTGTATTGCATAAATGCATAATCTTAGCATATCATCTAAGTTTATGATACTTCTGATAGATGTGCAAATAAAAGTTGGCAGCGCGCTTTATTATTTCATCTATCAGATCTAACCTAGCAGCATGTATGAAAGAATGAGGGTGAACTTGAAGCAGCAGTTCAGTGCCAAAAATGTCTCAAAAAATGTGTACACTGCTTGATGAGAGAACATCTGATCATATGAGTACACTCTGGCACATTTATTTCATGAGCTCTAAACTCAACGAAACTGGTTTGAACCGACTTTTGTTTTTTCCAGAGTAACTTATTTTTGAACCCAACCTAGAAATATTTGTTTACGTTGCTCTCGATTTCAACGAAGAAATAAATAAAGTGCCTTACCCTGTCACGATAAGGGGCAATGTCCTAAAAGTAGATAAAGCTGCGTAAAGAGCAGATGTTCGTATTTATTTGAGTAAAGCAAAGTCCTTGCAGCTAAGCTTTATCTACTTTTGACTTTTATGATCGCGGCTTCATGAGGAGGAGCTATGCTACATTATCATGCAATAAACACATCGCAATCATTGGAAGAGCTTGGACAACTGACAACACCGATGACAGATATACAAATAATGTGCATCGGGCTAAGAAATGCGATTACCATATTACAGTTATTACAGTAATATAAAGTTAAGCACGCTTAATAATTACGAAATGATTTTAGTGTTGAGCACATTAGCTATGAAATTGTAATGGTAAACTTGAAATTATTAAGATTAGTTAGCTAGCTAAAGCTAAAGGAAAAAAAATAATATTAGTTGCATATCAAGAAATTTAGCTGTCTAGCTGGCTGCCGGATGCTGGTAATTTACTCATGACAAGGGATTTTGGGTCCGTTCGTTAACCCCTTCGCTACCAACTCCATGCAATTTGCATGAAGTTGGTAGCGAAGTGGTTAATACCAGTGTACCAATGAAGAAATTGACCGAGTAAAGACATTATCTATCTAACACAACAGCGCATTACAAATTGCATTATTCAATACTTAATAATGCAGCACCAAAGATACTTCACATGCATGCGACATACGTGCCAAATACTTCACCAATCACTAAATTTATTTGATCTCTGCACTTACTTTACATGAGTAAGACTCGAGATGTCCCGCGACCTTGAGGTCACCAATTTCCAAATTGCTCAGGAGAGAAGACACAGCCTCCAGTCTTGCGCTTTCTAGCAGCTTCATGGTTCCTTTTGTTTTGTCTTCCGGACTTCCGGAGTTGACCAACAGATCGGCCGATACGTCAACGAATATTTCACTTGGGACTTGGGAAAAAGTATAGCCGCGTTTGTCTTGCACTTGGCTTAGACTGGATATAAAAATATTTCTTTTCGACGTTATAAACAATTATTCCCCTCTTTCTAGCAACTGACGCTCGAACTTATTGGTACTATCGTGCTGCAGACCAAACTGTTATTTGACACCATGGGGGCGGGGGGATTCGGGTGACCTGAACTGTTCGATCCTCTGAGTCTTAGACAAAGTATCACTGCTTTCATTTCAGAAGCGGAGTAACATTTCCATACAAATACTCGTCCTTGGAATCATTTAATGATTTCAATAACCCGAAGCTCTCTCTTTGTTGTTCCACTGCACCGTAGAAGCACAGGGAGCAAATAAAAATACCCTGTCCCCTTTTTGACCTTTTATAATAACTTCCCGTCCAACGTCAACGTCACCGTTCGCAGTAAAAGTCCCGTTGTTTTGTTCTATTTTTTATCCCCTAATGAAAATGAATTTACTTCTTCTAACCTCCTCTGGAGGTTATGTCTATAGTTGAATTCCAGCTAGCAACTAGCTCCTGGAGATGTCAAAAGTTAAATATCTCGGTTACCCACCGTTGAGTCAGTTTTTTTTCCTCTTGAGCGAGCGCCTAAAGTAAGTGAGATGAAGGATAACAAAAATAATTCCAAGGTTCGACTGTCAGCTGACGACAAAATCCACTCCTTTCCTCCGCCTCACTGCAAAAACGCACAACAACTTTGCAAATTATGCGCAGGGCCACTAAATATACAACGTAAAACCAAACCTTTACATTTGTTCGGGATTCACAGTAAATTTCTGCTTGGTTCTGCAACCCCCGGACCGTTGCCTCACCCGACACCTGGCTGAGGGGTGAAGATGGGCGCGCGCGCGGAAATGTATTTTACATTGGATTTTACTAGGCTACGCAACTCATTTGCGCAACAGGAAGTAGGTGGATCGGGAATCAGCCGAGAGCTACGCGGGGAAATTATGAATTTGTAACATCGTGGCAGGCGGTGCAAAATTTAATTATTCGGTTTTTACCCACCATTCTACCAAGGATTTAATTGGATTTACTTACATCTATACGAATTTTGTGCCTGATAGCAACCTGTACTAGACAGAAGGGCGATAATTTGTACACTTGGGCTTGCAAGATTGAAACAGGTTAGGAAATTCAATTTGTTTTTCTTCTTTCTCTTCAGTCCGATAGATATGGTACGGTGACAAAGGTGGCGAGGCGAGCCAATAGGCGCAAACGTTAATAATTATTAATGCATCACTAAAGAGCATAACCGCTCGCAGAAATGATTCCGTGCCTTGCCCCTCTCTTCATCTTTTCTATAGAAAGCGGAGCTTGATTGTTTGCTAACCTTTGGAATTACTAGCATTATTTCACAAAGTGATTCTGTTTGACTTGACTTTGATTTTGGTTCGATTTCAGTTAAGCAAAATGTTGAGCATTCGGGCCGCAACTCCTGACGATTTGATGAACATGCAGCATTGCAATCTTCTCTGTCTACCCGAAAATTATCAGATGAAATACTATTTTTATCATGGACTTTCATGGCCTCAGCTCAGCTTTGTAGCTGAAGATGTTAAAGGAAAGATTGTAGGCTACGTATTGGCTAAAATGGAAGAAGAATCGGATGATGTTCCCCATGGTCATATCACTTCCTTGGCTGTTCAGAGATCGCATCGGTAATTTAGCTGCCTGATGCATTTACATGTCTAGTTTGTAAATGTTGCAATTATTTTTGGCTATACTATTCACAGACGTCTTGGTATTGCACAAAAATTGATGGATCAGTCCTCCAGAGCAATGATTGAATGCTTCAATGCTAAATATGTATCATTGCACGTCAGGAAAAGCAATCGAGCTGCTCTTAACCTCTATAAAAATACTTTGAAGTTTGCGGTATCAGAAATTGAACCAAAGTACTACGCAGATGGGGAAGACGCTTATGCAATGAGAAGAAATCTGGTGGAGTTTGCCAAGCTTCATAAGATTGAGCCAGCTAATGAGAAAACATTCTTTGGTACACAGACATGCTGTGGTGGGAATGATGATCACCATCATCATAATCATTGAGTTTAATAACTTTGAGCATCGTTTGACACTTTCTAATTTTTACATTTACGCGTAAATTAAACTTGTACTTCGATTCTCCCCTGCCAACTATCTATAACTTAACTTCGCAGATTTATAGTCTCAGACAGAAAATCCATCAAATAAAACGAGAAATGGGTCGAATTCGAATGAATCGAATATCTGTTATGATTTTAATTTATCTAAATTTAGTGTATGCTGAATAGAAACATCAAAAGTATGCCCTCGCTGTTTACAAATATTAATATATCAACCTTGGAATTACGGAGCTTAATGTTTAAGATTCGTCAGCCTCGGATTCGGAGTCCTCAAGAGCAGATTTAGCGTATGCTTCAGCATCTTTGAAAACTTGTTCCGGGACTCTCTGATGAAGCCCATTGGTGTGTTTTCCTACCCAGCTAAGTTCCAACTCGAAAGCTTTGTCCTTTACTTCATCATGGACCATGTAAATTCTGAGGGGAGTGGCATATTATTAGACATTTGTATTTGTCACTCCTTGAGATATATCAGTTAAATAAAATGCTTACATCTTGGCTGCCTCACGAACAAGTTCCTCGCAGCTAGCGTCATCCAACTTGAGCTTTTCCATTTCGGTCTTAGCAGCTTGCTTAGCTTTTCCAATGGCGCAGCCCTTATATCCCTTGAATTATAAAATACAATTAGTATCGCTTGTTACATTTCTGAAATTGTTAAATGGCAAAACGAAGTAATGAAAATAAAAACTTACGTGGTATACGCCAGACGGATCTACCATGTACATTTGAGGTCCATCAGAATCGTAGGACCCTACAATGACGCCGCAGCCAAACGGGCGAACATGGCTATAAAGAGTGTACGCATGAATGTACATCGCCACACGGTCCGTCAGAAACTAAAAACACAGCAATGGGTTAGGACACCTTTGATGAATAACATTAATAGCATATATTTTGTCAGTGCAAGATTTACCTGCAGGGGTACGTCTCCGCCATATTGAGAACGATAACCCGAGGCCTCTTTTCTTGCTGTCTCAACAATTTGACGCGCATCAGCAAAAAGTCCTCCAACAGCCATTCCAACGTGTTTATCAATCGTGAAAAGCCGACGATTTGCTCCAACTTCATACAATTTTGACGCGACGGTTTTCTCCATTGCAAAAACAACTCCATCCTTACCCCGAAGACCGACAGCAGTCCTGAATTACAGCATAATGATAAATTAAACAAGAACGTAATCAATCGGCTTTCTATAAACCATGTCTATTTTATATTAAAAAAAGTTACCCGCTGTTCTCAATTGCCTTCTGGGCATATTCTACTTGAAAGACTCGGCCATCAGGGGAAAATTGGGACGCCGACAAATCGTACTATAAGGTAAGCATGATGGAGATGGATGGATTAATTTGCATTCTCAAAATAATTGAGGGATGGCCGGTCAGACCACACATCAAAAAGTATGGGTAAATTTGTATTGATATTTACCCCGGTTCCGATTGAACTCATTTCTTGCCTTAATCTTAGAAATCTGCAAACTTAATTCCAATTTATCTTAACTTGTGATGTTTGAATGTCAGCCACTTCTTGGAGAACAAATTAACTGGCTTGGCTGATGCAGAATGGAATGAATGACTTTGCCGAAATTTCAAATCTGGCACTGGCTTTACCGATGGTTGTATGAATGGGAAAGTCAATGAGAAGGGCGCTAATGCAGCACCGCATTCAAACGGACAGCATCGCAAATTACGACTGAAGTCGGAGCAGTCAGCGCAGTGCAGTGGGTTGTTTTATATTTTCAACCAGCCATCCACCAGAATCAGCGAACTTCTACAAAAATAATCGTTTTGGCACTTAAAGATAAGAGAGTGATCTATCTATTAAGTGTTTTGAGTAAATTCTCTTAGTCTTCTCTACAACCTCTATAAAACCGCTAACCGCTGCGCTCTGCAATTGGGAATAATGGTGAAATTTAATACTGCGGATGTGAAGAAAAGACAAGCTCGAGATTTAATACCTTCTTTGGATCAAATCAAGGCCGATAAAATAACAGATGTAAGTCATTCATATGCATTATTTGTCGGTTAGTAGCAAGGCCATACGTTGGTAAAGTAGGATTCAAATAATTTGACGTTGTTTCCTTTTCTCTGTCTGCCTGTAGTTGGCGCATAAATATTGGGCATCATACAATGTTGGGGAACATTCAGAATTTGATGCAGGTGTTGTAGAAGAGATATATTCGAATGAAATTGTTCGGTCAAGGTAACATACTAATTTGCTCAATGATGCATCAGTTTTTATATATTTATATTCGGCTGTAACTCACTGTTAGTTAGTTGATAGTTACTAATATTACATTTCCTCATTCCAGCTTTCAACCCAGACGAATTGCACTATTGGAAATTAGTCAGTTTTTGGAAAATTACTTGTGGCCAAACTTTGATCCAGAGAAATCTGCATTTTCTCATGTTATGTCAATTGTTTGTATGGTCAATGAAAAGTTTCGAGAAGGTGTGCCGATTTGGGCGGTAAGCTGTGCATTGCCACTATAGCTGCTTACCATGATGCAATCAAATGTCTCACACTTTGACTTCATTGGTTTGTGATTTATACAGGTATTTCAAAAGGACCCCAAAAACTTCCCCGGATTCTTTCGACGTGTTTTGGAGAGCATACTGGATCACGAAAAGTCCACACTAATTGAAAGATGTGCGATTATAAGGTTTTTAAATTGCGCCTTCTCTTCTCTGGAGGTTGAACTTATCCGTAAACAAGTACAGCAGTTGGTCTCTCTTCACATTTGGCATTGCATTTCGGAGGTAAGCCTTTAATCTGCCAATGTAGTTATACTTATGGACTATTACTCTTTTAAATACGTAGGGACGACGTGAGGAAGAATTCAGAAGATTTCAAAAATGGAAGAAGTATTGGAAAGCGCTTGTTAAGCGCGATGAAAAGGAATCACCAGAAAAGAAAGAACAGCTTCAATTCTTTCGTACCTGTCTCCAGCGTCTGATTTTGAATTTTCTAAAGATGATTGAATCTCAAGACTATATGGCACCTGAACTTGACAGGTATTTCCTGCTGTACAGTGAAAGGTTTATGGAACTTATGGTTGATTTGCAAGCGTTGTTACCAACTCGGCGGTACGTGAACGTACTTATAGATGACCTACATCTGATTGTCAAATGTCAGTTGAACCCTATTTTGCAGCATCCAAATGGGCATCTTTTTTCCCAGGTAAGAGATCCCAACGAAGGTTTTATATATTTAATCTCTAGAGTATAATAACCGGTCTCTTGAATGCAATTCCATCAAATGACTGTATTTGACCACCTCTGTATTTTAGCTTCTGGATCGCCTCAAATTCTACGCTCACTTTGAAATATGTAACGAAAGCGGAGATCCAATGTCAGAGCTGGAAGTAATGACGGTACATTACCAGAAAATTACTTCACTACAGGTAATACGGGAATTCTTGTGTTTGTAAATCAACCATAAATCAATTTTCTGATGACGTATTCTCCTGAAGTCCGAATTAATTTTCATTTTAAAGGAAAAGCTGTTTGTTCATTTTCCCGAAATGAAACAATTTGCGCTCAGTAACGTAAATAGCGTTGATACCAGAGAAAGCCTGCGTAAGAGCTTCCAGGCACTAAGGTAGTATATAGTTTCATTACTCTATTAAAACGTTCGTGGCTCTGCTCTTATTCAATTATTTATCCACAGTTTTGAAAAGCTGAAAGAGATAGGTAGACAGTTACACCTTATTCATGATGATGAACGCGAGGATTTATCGGAACAACTTCTGCTGGAAATCATAATATTTCACTATGAGCGACGAATGTCACAGCTAAAGCAGTTGAACTCATTGGCACTTTATCCAACGGAAGAGATGATATGGGACGAAAACGTCGTTCCATCTGCGTACCATAGTTCGTCAGGGCAAGTACTGGCGTTGCCCAAGTTAAATTTGCAGTTCTTAACTCTTCATGATTATCTGCTGAGGAATTTTCAGTTGTTTCGACTTGAGTCTACATGTACGTAAAGTAAATGTTTTGGTAAAATTACCTAATCATGAAAACTAATCCAGTATGTCAATATCTCATATCTCAGATCAAATCAGGCAAGATATTGAGGATGCGGTGTTTCGTTTAAAGCCTTGGAGAGCAGAAGATGGTTCAACACTATTTCATGGTTGGGCGCGGATGGCACATCCAATTGTTCGATTCGCGGTTGTTGAAGTTGCAAAGCCTGACCTTGGGGAAGACAAACCATCCAGGGTTCGTGCTGATGTCACTGTAAATCTCAGCGTGAGAACCGAAGTTAAAAATGAGTGGGAGTCTCTTCGTAAACATGACGCTTGTTTCCTGCTCACTCTGAAGCCAATGAACAAAGATCGTAAATTCAATACAGACAAATGAGCGTTATTCTTGGAATTTGTACTATATTGGTTGATTTGTGATTATTGATTGCTAATTTGATTGATTTATTCCTCTTAGCTGTTCGATATGACCTCAAAGGTGACTTCATTTCACAAGTTGGGTTGACTTTTGTGAGAGGGTGTGAAGTGGAGGGTATGCTAGACGCAAACGGACGTGTAATTGAGGAAGGTCCTGACCCAAGACCTCACTTACCTGGTGATTCGAGAATATTTAGAGTTATTTTAGACTCTAATCAGTACAAAATGGACATGGATACAATTGCGAAGGGTGGAGACGTAAGGCTTAATAGCAGTAGATCAAGTGATTAGTAGCAATGCTTAACATATCGTATGCTGTTCGTGCAGGATGTGTATGAGTCATTCAATGTTCTCCTTCGACGTAAACCGAAGGAAAATAATTTTAAAGCCGTGCTGGAAACAATAAGAAATTTGATGAATATAAACTGTGTGGTCCCCGACTGGCTTCATGACATAGTCCTTGGCTACGGAGATCCGGGCTCTGCACACTATTCTAAGTAAGCGAAGATCGAATTTACTACTTGCTCATGAGAAAGGCGATTACCAATTTCAGCAAGAATTTTTAATGCTTGCTTACTTGTTTCAATAGAATGACAAACGAACTTCCACTATTGGACTTCAATGACACATTTCTTGATATTAAACATCTGAAGGACAGTTTCCCGAATTATCAGATAAATGTGAGAGATAGCGTAGTTGCTCCAGAGAGACCTTTCAAGTAAGAAATTCTAAATAGATTCTAACAATGCATTCAACTAACACAAATTTAAACCATTTAGACTCAAATTTCTGGAAGTTGCGCAGAAGACAGAAGGGAAGTCGGCTTCAGAGACAGATATTCGTACAATTGAAGTCGAGCCGTACACCATGGAGAAACGTGGCCCCTATCCAGCAAACACTCCTAACTTGTAATACTATCAAAAATTCAAGCCTACCTTTTGTAGTTTTTAAGTTAAAATAATTTTTGTTATTTAGAAACAAGATCCGCTTTACACCGACACAAGTTGAGGCAATCAGAAGCGGAATGCAGCCCGGACTTACACTTGTAGTTGGGCCTCCTGGGACAGGGAAAACTGATGTGGCCACACAAATAATATCCAATA
The DNA here is from genome assembly GCA_036851895.1 of Orthonychiurus folsomi. Classification (NCBI taxonomy): domain Eukaryota; kingdom Metazoa; phylum Arthropoda; class Collembola; order Poduromorpha; family Onychiuridae; genus Orthonychiurus; species Orthonychiurus folsomi. Next base: position 6,648 of record JAAXYW010000696.1, on the reverse strand, counting down.
TTTATCACAGTTTTCCGGAACAACGAACTCTTATTGTTACACATTCCAATCAAGCCCTGAATCAACTCTTTGAAAAAATAATTGCGCTGGATGTTGACGAGAGACACTTGCTTCGGATGGGCCACGGAGAAGAGGAACTCGACACGGAGAAGGATTTCAGCCGGTATGGCCGAGTCAACTTTGTTCTTGCAAGGCGTTTGGATCTACTGACTGAAGTGGTAAGATCATAGGATAGTGTATCATAAGATTTCTCACTATAAACTCATCCACTTTTATGTGAATTTTAGGAAAGGCTACAGAAATCGCTGAATGTTCAAGGCGACGTTTCCTACACTTGTGAAACAAGCAGATTTTTTTATGTGTATCATGTTCTTGCTCGGTGGGAGGAGTTCACCATAAAAATTCAGCCAGTCAGTGGAGAGGTAGGCATTGTGATATTTTTAGCGTAATATCATTGTCTGACTATTCCCCATATTGCTTTAGTTGCCTGCCACTGAAGTCATTGAAGCATCATTTCCTTTTCATGGCTTTTTCGCTGATGCACCTCAACCTTTATTTCAAAAGAGAACATATGAGGAAGATCGACAGATAGCGGAATCTTGCTTCAGGTAAGGATCTCGAACCTCGGTGAATTTACTACTACCAATGTCAGCGGAACGGCTAATGTACATAATGCTTCATAATTGATTCAGATATATTAAGCGCATATTTGAGCAATTAGAAGAATTCCGAGCGTTTGAGCTCCTAAGAACAGGACTTGATCGATCAAGATATCTTTTGGTCAAGGAAGCTAAAATAATTGCAATGACCTGTACTCATGCTGCTCTGAAACGGAAGGAATTGGTGGACTTAAGTAAGATTTTCATAATTGCGAATGGGAAATACTTGCGTATTTAGTTTCAATGTTTTCTTTCAGTTTTTCAGTATGATAATATTTTAATGGAAGAATCTGCACAAATTCTTGAGATTGAGACATTTATTCCACTTCTACTTCAAAATCCGGAGCAAGGGCGAATCAGATTGAAGCGTTGGGTGATGATCGGCGATCACCATCAATTACCCCCAGTTATCAAAAACATGGCTTTTCAAAAGTATGGAAACATGGAGCAGTCTCTGTTTGCCAGATTTGTTAGATTAGGGGTCCCAACTGTTGAATTGGATGCGCAGGGTCGAGCTAGGGCAAGGTGGCGTTTAATTTATAATTTATTTTACGGTTATCTTACTGGTAGTAGTAATACACAAAATTGATTTAACCAATGTTAACACTTGTAGCATTTCCAATTTGTATAAATGGCGCTATAAGAACCTCGGCGACTTGTCACATGTCAAAACCGAACTGGAGTACCAGTTGGCAAATCCTGGCTTCAAGTTTGATTATCAATTAATTAATGTGGAAGATTACAATGGAGTTGGAGAGTCGGAGCCAAGTCCATATTTTTTTCAGGTATATTATCTATTCCAACATTTTTTTTAAAATGACAGCATAACGGTTGTGATGCTCTATGATTGATTTGCACTTGATATTTATTTAGAATTTGGCAGAGGCTGAGTACGTGGTTGCTACATTCATGTACATGAGACTCTTAGGCTATCCCGCTGAGAAAATTACAATCTTAACAACTTATAATGGACAGAAAGCACTCATCAAGGACGTCATCAACACAAGATGCGGAAAAAATCCGTTAATTGGACAACCACACAAGGTTTGCTTGCGGACATCCGCCAGTGCCACTATTCCACTCTATTATCACTTAATAATCCTTAGCAGTATGAAACTAAATGTCGTTTAATATTATAGATCGCAACGGTGGATAAATTCCAGGGGCAGCAAAATGACTATATTTTGCTCTCTTTGGTACGGACAAAAACAGTTGGGCATTTGAGAGACGTACGCCGTCTTGTAGTAGCAATGTCAAGAGCTCGGCTAGGACTTTACATTTTTGCTAGAATTCCTCTATTTTCGAACTGTTTTGAGTTGACGCCTGCCTTTAATATTGTAAGGGCAGAAAAAATAATCTCTTTTCAATTCATGTATTGCCGGCTACACACATTAATTGTTTTGTCTGAATATTTTCAGCTTACTCAACGCCCTACAAAGCTGCACTTATTCCCACAAGAGTTTTATCCAACAAAGCGGTTGCTCACTGAAGAATTTTCAGGAGAGCCAGTTATTTTTGAAGAAATGCCACAAATGGTGTCCTATGTTTACGCAATGTATATGGCAAAAATTCAGAGTCTGGAGGCAGCAAGCAAGGAGGCCAAAGCTGTTGCAATTGAAGTAATTTAAGAATTGATTGGAATTTGTCTTTAGAAGTTTGCCCTAATCCTATTTGTTCTTTCAGAAATCGAATGCCCCTGCAGTGAGCGAGTCTGGTACAGCTTTTGGTAAACGAGACAAAGTGGAACCGACTCCGATTGTTTTCGAAGAAACCTTTATGCTAGAAAAGCCGGCTGAAGTATTTGAATTACCCGTTGAAAATAAGCAAGCAGCGAATGTTGACAGATCAGATATGTGAGTGCTAGTAAGATAGTACGAGCCGCACTTGAATAGCGAATTTTTTTTTACTCTGTTTTACCTATCGCTTTCTTTTTGGTTCACTTTTAGAAATGTATTACCTCGCTAGTTCTTTAAATTAATTACAATTAACATCCAGATCAGAAATAAATATGGGTTAATTTATTTTTTAATATTTCAAGTCACGTTCGCATAATTAGGCACGAGCCTTCAGACGGTGTGAATAAAATCAGTTTAGTTGAAGCAAAGTTTTGAAACGCCTACTTGTTTTGTTAGCAAGAACTAAAAGTAAACTAACAGGATACCTCCACATACACTATAAACTCGTATGCTAAGTTCATTCAGCCAGTGTAACAATATTTAAACTTTGCTGTAGGCACCAATAGAATGCTATTAAACTAGCATATTTTGTACTAGGCATTTCACGTCGAACTATTTTGTAAACTTACAACGATAAAAGCACAAACTGAACACCAGCAATGATAAGTCTAAATCTACACCTTGCTAATATTTTAAATACTAAGTTTATTACCATGACTGATGGACCGGGCCCATTGGATTATTTCGGTGACGTCGTATTAGAAATAATGATTCAGCATTACATTGAGTTAGGCAGTTGGTTTGGGTAAGCATGTTTAGCCGTCAAATAGCATTATATTAGCCAGTCATGCGCAAGCAGGTACTTCTACGGTAAGAAAATACAAATAAATAAATGGAATGCTTGAATGAGTTCTGTCAACCTTCCCTAGCTTGTATTTATACGTATCATCTAGTTTGGCCGGTGGGGGCCGTGTACGTGCAATTTTAAATTGCAATCCACATGCCAGATTAAAATATTAAGGATTAAGATTTTACCCAGCTAGCTTTGGAGTAATTTGAAATTGTGGAGTTCGACATGCACAGCGCATCGAAAATTATTTCGGAAATATACTACTTCCAACTACTCAACATTGCAAATTAAGTTCAGGTTAGTTTCTGGATGGCGGAAAGCGGTAGCAGTGGCATGGGCAAGGGAAATATTACGTGTTTCTGGCATTACAGAAATTACAGGACTCTTGAACGCCTTCAAAATTGCATTCACAACTTTATCTCCTCGCACGCAACATCAGTACATTTGGGCAGATCGAACACATCAAATTGAGGACATAAAACATTATGTTTAAAAATAGCAATTTTTGTAAAGTAATCACGTTTCTAAAATAAGTGGAAATTCATCGAATTAAGAAATATTGTTATGCTGTTTAAAAATATCCGTTTTTCTGAAATAATTATACTTTTGAGGACACCTACCACCTCAAGCACACGAAAATAAATACCCTTAAAAAGCGTTAGACGAGGTAGTAGCCGTTCTAGTAAGGCGTTATCGAAAATATTTACAATGAATTTGACAGTTTGCGATCGAGGAGAATATTAAATTACGTTCATTTTTATATATCAGTCTGATAAAGTGCGTCTAAAACACCTCGAGTCACACAATCTGACAAATTACTACTCGAGTCAGACTCATCAATGAATGGATCTTCAACAAATGCAGCAGCCGGGCTCACAATGACGGAGCAACGATCTTCAAGTGCTGCTTCACCATTGCCACAGAACTGGTCTTCTAGTCTGACAATACCACAATTACAAGTAGTGGGATTAGATTACTCATGGGTGTAAGATGGAACAGATATTTAATGAGATTAGACATACTGCGTTGTTATTCCCATGCGGCTTTGGTAGTGATGCATGTTAATGTTGAGAAAGGACAGAACTTCCTTCGGAATTTGATTTGAAGCTAACATCGATTGAAGGTAACTTTCCAACGACAACCTTCGAGTTTCCAATACTTTAACTGTCGCATTCCGTACTCGTTTCGGTGGAAATTCTGGTGTTACATACTGTTTCCGGAGCTGCAAGAAATTTCAAGGGAAGACATTATTTTATTAATCATTGAATTGCAATCATCCGCGCAGCGCTATTATGAGCAAGTAAGCCAAACATTGTTCTTAATCCCAAAGTAAACAAAGAAAACCACTTCCTAATGACAAGCATTTACTGAGCCCGAATGTAATGTTTATTATCTGCGGTCATTGACTTGCAATTCACCTCTTTATGAAGCTGTAGGAAGTCACTGTATCGCCGCTCCAAATAATAAATCCTGGTGCCACTGTGGACTTGAATGGAGTAAACATGGTACGACCTGGAACCGCTCAAATCGATGCACTTATAACTTGGAATGAAAGCTTGGATCATATTGTTTCCTGTTCAATCACATTATTTCCTGCATTTCCCACTATAATACTTTGGCTCCACTCTAACTTCATCGCAAATTTCCCAAACATGCACATTCCTAAGTTATTCATCGGAAGTTAAGTTATTCGAAAATCCATGAACTTAGCAAAAATTTAAATTAATGACTGCGTAGATGTGTCTGACTTGACAACTTGCAAATATGTCTACCCGAACTAAACCAGAATATGTTTACTATGGCTCAAGTGAATATTGTTATTATGTACTAGAAACAAAGTTATGTCCAAAAACAACCAGGATTCACAACCTAACCTACAGGAAGAGAAGAGATAATGAGTAGAGCGGGTTTTACCCAAAGATCTACTTTGCGTGCTCATGCATGGTCAACATTTTACACCCTTTCCTACAAATGTGCAGCTGCGGGTGGGTACACTGAGTGCCATGCTGTAAACTCAAAGCCATAAGAACCCACACTTCTACTCAAAACAATCATGACAAAAGCGCAGATCAACATACAAGACACAACCCTGCCCTGTTTGTTACCTATCTACTATCTATTATGCAATAATGAACAAAGACTAAGACAATGTAAAAGCTACCCTATACACTTTGTTTGTGAGTTCGATTAGCTGCGTGACTAGAAGATCATCTCGAGCATTTTATTGTAAAATCATGACCTAATGTTGAGCATGAATTTAGGTGTGAACTACAAAGTAAAAAAAAGTCATGCATAAAAAACTACCATCATAGGCTGGAAAACGAAGTTCTTGTCAAATAAAGGCAATTTTGGAGAAAGAAAAGCCACGATTAAATTGGTAGCCCAAAAAATTATTGCGTTGAAACGTAATTGCTTACTGTTCTTAGCTCATTGTATGTGTTCAGTACCCACTAACGCGAACACAAATTTACAAAATCTGCAAATGTTTCAGTTTTGATTTTAATTCACAAGTCATAATCTGTCGGACGTAGAACTACTATGTACATGCACGTAACTCAAAAGTTAAAGTTAAAGGTTAACCGACTTATCAAATTAATTATAAATTATGAAGAAACGACACTAAAATCGCGAAGATCAACCGGTTGTACAATTGAAGAAAACCAAATTTTAGAAGAAGGTCGTTTGTTACAGCTTATAGCTTGAATTATCTTCCCATAAGAGAGTCCAAAACAAATCCCCGGAAAGAAAAGCGATTCAATCGAACAAAATTTACATCTAGCATTACATTATGTTTTACGAAAGTCACAAAAATTGTCCTATAACCCTTGTTAGGTTTTAAGGATGGCTCTTAAGATGCACTAAATTTATAGTTCGTTCTTGCTATTTTACATTTTCAATTCTTGGTTTCTTTGAGAGATGTTCTACTTTCGATTCTTGCTTCTCCGAGGTGTTGGAATTAGAATCCGCCGAACTGGACGTGTCGTCCTCGTCATTTCCTTCTGGTTTATAGCAAGTCATAGGACCTTGCTTTCGCTTCGATTTGCGAGGTTTGTCGTTTTCTTCATCTTCAACGTCGGTATCAACATTAATACCTTCCGCCAAATCATCCTCAGAGTTGTCTTCTTCATCATTCGCTTCAGAAGCTGAGTCATCAGCTCCATCATCTGGTACCTCGACCGCGACTTCCCCGACTTCAGTCTGCTTTGCTGCAAACTCCTTGAGAACCTACGTGTGAAACAAAATGCAAATGCACTGGCATAAAATGAATAAACTAAGCGCCGACTAAACGTTAATTTTGCCAATGATGGTCACTAGCACTGCTCACATCAATTTCTTTACGCCTTTTAAGTTTATTCTCCTCCAATTTTCTTGCCAATTCCTCATCATCGTCCGCAGGATCCGGTAAAGAATCAAATCCATCGTTGGCAGGTAATTTTAATGCTAGGTGTGAATCCTTTTGTCT
>JAAXYW010000695.1:0-31439 GCA_036851895.1 Orthonychiurus folsomi | reverse complement strand
ATGGGTCAGCCCGTAGTTTTTGTTGATATTGTACCGGACTCCACAGCCAGAAATGCGTATCTAATCAAATAATAAATTGTGGAATTCAAAATATGGGATATGACAATGTTGGGAGATGAACATAGACAGACGTATACCTTGTAGATCTTCGCCTTACGTTAACTCAATATAAAAAGATGCAGTGAAGGGTCTTCAAAGATCTGTCTCCATTTACTCGCAGAGCGACTAATAACAAGCGAAGTAATGTTTGGAGAAGGGAAAAGCTGCCTTGAAATTGAGATTCATTTCGTGAGTGGATTGGATTGAGTATTTCTTTGAGTATTAACCAATGACCCTTTCTCTCCTAAATTGAAGTTTACATACAACTTCCGGATCCCCGTCCACGTTGTTTTACCCCTATTCAAGTTGACCACTTCAATTGGGAAAACATTTACCTTATGTATTGGAGCCAAGGATTTCCCTTCAAATTCCAAATCCACCCTTCAGAATCCAAGACCCACAAAACTTTCCCAATTCCCGTCAGGAATTATTTGGTGGAGAAAAGTTGTTCCAGAACCGCCAACTCAATTTACTAAACGCAAATGCCATATGACTTGGTAAGAGTAAATCCCTTCAATTTAAGCTCCCCTGATCCTGGAACTCGATCTAAATAGTATATGGTTTTGGTGGGACTCTGTATTTGTATTTGTTGTACGTACGTACGTACGTTTGGAGGAATGGATTTGAATCCCGTTCCCTTATCAGCCATCACGTGGTAGGGGCAAATATTTTTCCGACTTGAGGATTAACCGGAGGAAAACGACGTATCCATTTTCCTCGCGGGACAAATGTAACCATGGCAGTCTCCCCCCATGATCCAAAAATCAACGTGTAGCCACCCTTTCTTCAAAAAGATCCTTCCAGCAACATGTGGTTTACACATAATCGTTTCCAAAGCTCACTCAAACCACATCCACAAAGGTACGGAATGGCCTACGCACTACGCTAAAGTATCCAAGCATCTGAGTATTTCTTGTGGAATTGATGGACAGCGACGACGGAGTTTGTCAAAGGGACGCGACGCTAACTTCCCATTGTGGAACCCAGGAAGGTTTCACCTTTGAAACATGTTTTATTTACTTAGCTGATTGCTGGAATGCAATGAATGGGGGGAACCTCGTCGTGTTGTGAGGAATACACCACGTTTTCAATTTTAATTTGTGTTCCCGCCTCTAAACCGGAAATTTAAAATTCATGTGCCTGAGAGTAGAAACTGGGATTGAATCAGAGCGAAGGCCGCGGCCGCGTCGTGCGTGAGTTGAGTGCTTTCACTTTTCCCGTGTGGTGTACAAGGGAATTCACCTCGCATTTCTCCTGCGGCAGAAATTGAAGTGGTGAAGTGAAGTTCATATTGGATATTTAGTAATAATGATACTCAGAGCCGCGCCGCGTGTGAAGGGGAATTTTAGGCTTCGCCAATGAAGGCTGTGCTCCCTGAAATGCATTTTGAATTCTAATACTGACTCCAACTAACAATTTGCCAAGGCTACACGTACTCATCATGCAATCCGTCGTATAATGTTTCCCGGATTCATTTCATTGCATAACTAAAATTAATTGCATCTACAGACTTTAAGAAACTAATTGGAAGGTTTTGGTCGTACTTTCCCCGCCATCATTAAACACATTAAATGCCGACTAATGAATCAACGTTTCCAGTGGACGCCAGCGTATATTTTGATTACTTGCTCCAATAACTTCATTTTACCTGGGGTTGCCATGCCGCGCGTCCTGAGATTGAGATACTGATCGTGTCTGTCTCCCTGTTTTCTTTTCCCTCCATCTCCGTCCTTGCTCCGCCCACTCCAGATTCTAGAATCAAAAGGGTTTTTGCTCCGGAGTTCGTGACACATCTTTCAATCATCTCCTTAATGTTTAGCCCAGTACGAGTACATCTCCTGTTTGGTTTTTACGCTCTTTTACTTTTCCGTCGACGCAGTCAGTGGATGTGACATTAATTGCCAGTTGTAAATATATTGCATAGACTGTAGGCTCTATTTTGAGATATAATTGGGGAATCAGCAGCTGACGGAGAGAAGACACTCCAAGCACATAAATAAATCCCAGGACACAGTCAATTGGAAATTAACTCGAAAGTATGGCTTGACAGTTGTACGTACATTACCTACTAAAAACTGTCCTTCCTGTTAACGACATTTGATTGCGTTAGCAAAAATGTTTGACTTGATTTGTGGATACGAAGAATGATGACGACGGGCAAATATTTTTTTGCCGTAAGCCATCGACATTCCATTATTTGTCTAAGCGCTTGACATCAATTGGAAGTAAATTTTGAAAAACGCATATTATTAGCATTACTTTTAGTAGTAGTTCTGAGGTGGGACAGTGATAGCTTTGCAGTAGAAGTTGAAGGTGTAGGGATAAGAAGGATGAGTGTGCGGGACGGAGACGCGTAAGAACTCTCAGGCCAGGCTTCGACTCTTCAAGAAGTTTGAAGTACATCTCTCCTAATATCGTGTGTCGGACTTTGAGTCAATATTAGAATTGAAGGAAATGGAAACACATTTATTGCTTTGGAGTCAGACAGAATTGGATGGGTCCTCGTTTTGTTTATTCCGACCCGGCACTTACCTTATTCCCAAACCCAAGGCAAGCAAGTGCACTAGTACTGACTGAGATGAACACAAAAAAAAATCAAAGGAATGTTTACTCAACCAATTGGAAGGCCTCACTCCCTCCGCGGCTCCCTCCCACTTTGAAGAGGAGAAAACACTTGCTCACAAAACAATTGGAGAGATTTGCAAGATCTTTTTTTGGGGGTGAGCTTTCAAGTTTTCCTCTCTGGGGGAATTACCCTGCTAAATTGTTTCTGTTGTAGCGGAAATAGGTAGGGATGTAATTTATTTACACGCAATTCTGGGCTTTGGATAAATCATTGATCTTCATTTTAAAAAAAACGAGTGGGTCTGCTAATAAGGTTGGCGTTATTGTGAATTGAAACCCCTTCTTTTCAAAATTTGGACAATCTCTTCCATGCTTCTGGTACCATACACACATGGGAAATGGGAAATAAAACAAAGTCTTTTTGCTACTTTATTTTATGGGGAAGGAGCAGAACATGGGAGTGGCTATATCCTAATAGACAAGAGCAATTCCTTCCGCCATTGGGAGGCTCGTGAGCTGACCCAGGTTCGTGTGTACTATTTTAGTGCAAATAAGGTTTTACGTCGTGGGTGTATTTAATCCACTCTTTCAGCTCAAGTAATTTTTTAAGGTTAAACTTTGGGAAGTTCCCACAGCGAGAGCTGCTAAAGTTTGATTAATTGCCGAAAGGGTGAGAATCTTCCTTAGCCTAAAGGAAAAGGAGTAGTGATGGATGTAGAATGATCCAACTAACTTAAACTCAACACAAAATTAATCAATAGTCAATCCTTTGGGGGCTACGACAAGGTTTCCTCACACCTGTCAATTCCCATTGACTAATGGGACTTTCACTCCTCAGACTTACATTGCAAACATTCCCAAACTGATGAACTTCTCAAAAAGCTTTATTTCATACTCATTTGTCTATTACTAATTACCTCCTCCAATGGTCGTCACCGTCACATCAGACTTCAAAATTTGTAGGAACTAAAAGTCCATCTGTTAACTAACTCAACTCTCGGAGGAAGTTAATGGATCCAGGAGTCTAGTTTTTTCTCAGTCCAGCACAGTTTCTTGGCTAATTTTAGATTGCATTTGCCAAGGTGGAGGATTCTTCTCTCCTTCCATCAACGTTACACCCTCCTAGCTTCACCTTAGGGATTTACTTGGATGCCGTGCAGTTTGTGAAAATAAGTTAGAAAGCACCTTCCTTCCCGTTATTGACTCATGCAACTATTGGATTTTTTGAAGGAAATCTGGGATGAAAGGAATGTGCTTTTGTAAGGTAAAAGTTGAAAACCGGTAAAAACAGTTTTCCATAAACCTCTACGGCACCATCATGAATGGAAAGCACGCAATAGATAAATACATCACGACAGGAGGTGATGGCGCTTTAGACACCGCTATTTTTGTATTAGTTTCCTTTGCAAAAGTACACGGCAGCTAGAAGCTGCTCTAGCTAGTAGTCATTTGTGTACTTAAATGTATTGCAAAGTGAACCCTAAAATTTGACGACAGATTATATCTTTCAAATTAAACTTTTAAATATTATTTGATTACTAAAATATTAATGAGATGCGCAAAATGTTTTAAAGGCGGAACTACAAGAGTAAGCACAAAGTGTAGAAAAGCACGTCAATTTGTATTTTTGTGAACTCAAATCCAGCAAGTATCCATCTCCATCTCTGGAAAGTGAGAGTTGAATTGAATGAGGGAAATCAAGTTGGGGTTCTGAGTAGGAGGGGAAGAAACATGTGAATATGACTATGTTAACATTCATGGAATTCCTTTATGAGGGATAAAAGTTGGTGGAGACATGGCGGGTAGTGAATGGCTCCTGAATTGCTGTTCCTTATCGTCCCCACTTCACCTAAATTTTATTTATTCGGCGTTTAAGTGGAGTAAATGGGAAGCGGAGTTTTGCATGGGGAGGGAAGGAATGTTATTCCACGATACAAGGCGGAATTGAAATAAGTTTCTTCCCTCCGCTTGACTGCCTCATTCAGGATGCGGGATGGAGACGGTAATGTGGATTTATGATTGAATTGCAGGTGGATTCCTGGTCCTGATGATTATTACATCAATTGTGGGGAATGCTTTGGTGTGCATTGCCGTTTACACGGAAAGATCATTACGGAGGATCGGAAACTTGTTCATTGTGTCCCTGGCAATTGCGGATTTGTTCGTCGCTTGCCTCGTAATGACATTTGCTGTGGTGAATGACCTACTTGGGCACTGGATATTTGGAGCACAGTTCTGTGACACTTGGATTGCATTTGATGTAATGTGCTCCACGGCATCCATCCTCAACTTGTGCGCCATTTCCATGGACAGATACGTCCACATCAAAGATCCACTTCGCTACGGCCGATGGGTGAATAAGCGGAGCATTTTGGGCGTCATTGCCGTCGTGTGGATCTTGGCTGCCCTCATATCCTTTGTTCCTATTTCTGTGGACCTTCATCGAGCTGACGATGATCCCTTGAACCCCGTCCCACCTGACAGCTTACCCACGTGTGCACTGGACCTCAGCCCAACCTATGCAGTCGTGTCTTCCTGTGTCTCTTTCTATCTTCCCTGCTTCGTCATGGTTGGGATTTATTGTCGTCTTTATTTGTACGCACGGAAACATGTCAAAAATATCCGTGATGTCACGAGACATGTTCTCAGATCTGAAGGACGCTCTTCCGCTCCGCATCCCTCCTCATCGTACCAGGTCAGTTCCCAGGATTTTAGACTGTGGCTCAATCACAAATCATATTAAAGATTGGCTATGAGTACTGATTTATTTTGGTTGTCATTCCATGGATACTGGACACTCATGGCTTCATGCCCTTTTATTTTTCCAGGTTTCTGATCACAAAGCAGCTGTTACTGTCGGTGTCATTATGGGAGTGTTTCTTGTCTGTTGGGTTCCATTCTTCTGTGCTAACATCGTTGCTGCTTTCTGCAAGACCTGCATATCAGGAATGGCATTCAAGGTGATCTTCTTCCGCCAATGACTACTTGTATTTGGAAATAAGTACTATCTTGTTTAAAATGTGTAATTTGTTCTGTAGATTTTAACTTGGCTTGGATACTCCAATTCGGCATTCAATCCGATCATATATTCAATTTTTAACTCGGAATTCCGATCCGCGTTCCGCCGTATCCTGACTTCCAAGATGCCCTCCTGCTGCTTGCAAATTACCTGCTCATTTCCTCTACTGGCTTGTTGCCGGCGTTGTGGTTATCAAGCTGTTGCTCTCGTCCAAAGACGGTAACCACTCACTCCTTTTCTGATTTTGAACTATACCCGGGTCCAACTTTAACGTTTCTTATTCTGAGACCTTCCCACAAGTAATAAAGTTATCCCACAAATACGAAAAGCAACTGGTAGCCAGTCGACAGAGAGAAGGAGGAGGGGAAAGCTTTAGCTGTTCGTCATAAAGTCACGGTTCTCTAATAAATACCTAATTGCGTTTTGGGTATAATATAATTGGTCTATTAAGTTTTCCTAGTGGAAATTATACTCATAAAGTTCTTTCCTTTGAGAAATGTGGCCTTGGCTGAGTGAACTTGAGTTTGCTTTGGGATTGTGAACCGAGGGAATGAGTTTGAGACATTATAAATTTTATATTTGATGGTGGATTTTGCCCCCATATCCGCCTAAGTCAGAAAGTCCAAATGAAAACCAATATTTGACATATGTGCCAAGTAATGTCGGCGTCCAGGAGTCACCTCCTCCTTCACCCAGTCGGGCAGGGGACGAAAGCCAGTTTCCTTTTCACCCATTTGAAGGAGCCAACCTTTCAAAAGTTTTTCGCTCTCAAAGTAAGATTTTAGTTGGAGAGACCGTCGGGGCCGATTTCATGCATGAGGGCACAGAAGTTTAATATTTGAACGGAGAATTGGATAACAGCAGGTCAGACCCTGAAATCAGTTCCCTGCACCAAATGAATGGAATTTGTACGCTACGTGATACGCCCCGCTCCTCCGCTGGCTCGTGTCCTTTCCATGGAACAGGAAATAAGTCACCGACTCCTTGTGAAATACGATGCGGCTCCGGCTCCGGGGTTACAATTTTTGGAGAAAAAGTTAGTGCGATTTAAAGTGTAACCGCGATGAAAAGAAAGGGGGATGGTGTAAAGAGACGTAGAATGGAATGTCATTAGGTTTCAGGAACGGAGGAGACCTTCTGATCGTGAGGAACAAAATGAACGAATTGAATCAATTTCCCTACACTCCCACCCCGCTCTCTCTCCACAAAATTTTGATCCGTGTGAATCCCGGGGATTTCCGCCGCTCCTCCTCCCACATAATCGAAGGTAAGCGGAAAGAATCATGTTTTATTTCCACGAACCCATCGGACTCCTAACATCAACCCATCCATTCACACCCTGGAAACATTTTGAGTGAGAACAATGGCGGAGTGTGTCTGTGTGTGACCATTAGTGCAAGGTGGTCATATTGTCAATATTCAATGTAATTGGGAGCGAGTGTCGCATTTAGTTGAGAGTGAATCTCTGGAACATTGGATTTATGGATGGACCTCAAATACAGCCTCGTAAAGTGTTTACTATTTCCTGGAAACCCCCCTTAATGCCGGAGTCCTCCGTGACTAAAAAGGAAATCACTCGGGACCCTGGTCTGAGCCCGGGTGGTGTTTTATGGACGATTTCTTCGCTTTCACCTGCTGAATTCCTGTGAAACACAAGAAACGGAGTCACTTCCCTTTTCCCCCGCCGCCACTTTCCCCACCGAAGACTCTTATTCGTGTGAATCCTATCACAAATGTGCTGGAGATGGAAGTTGTATATTTTTGATCTTTCGTTCTTCGTAATCTTAATGTAATTGTGATGTCAGGGGAAGGTGATGCGCTAAATCTGACGGCGACGGATGTGACTCAAGCTTGAGTGCGTTTGAAATCCAAATCTGTCTTATAATACTGTTAAACCTGCAATGCAATACCTGTTTAGAATTGTTGAAAAGATTTATTTTATTTTTGCCATAGCACACAATTATCTATCTTCGCACTCAAAACTACAATAAGTCGGCATCGTTAGAGTACAACTCACCAGTGGAAATATTTGTACAAATACTTTGTCGTGTAAAATCTGTGGTCGGAAAAGGCATTGGAAAAATAAACAGTATTAGCATTTTTATTTTGGCTCGTCCCTTCACTTCAAATACTTTCATCTTTATCCATGGCATCCCATCCTTCCTTCCAACAGCCAAAGCAATGTAAACTGTCACGAATCTCTCCGCCAAGGTGGAGTTGAATAAACAAATAGACACTGGCTCCGGGTAAACATCTCTTCCTCAGTTATGCATTACTAATGACGACTCTTCAGTAATGATACCCTCACCTGAATGTCTTTGCCGAATCAGCCCTCCCCTTACAAAGCCCGTAAAAGTTAAGTGTTTACACGCTTCCAACCAATCAGTATTAACAAAGGATGACTTCCTCCACCTAGTTCCTCTCCACATATTTCGGAGCTAAGGAAAAGCAAGATTAACACAATTCAAGTACACCAAAATAATAAATACAAACGCAAAAAGTTTCAGAGATATTTAAATTTAACATTTTGATATGTTCCATCTTCGGCGCCCCATGTATTAGCAATATAAAAAAGACTATGTTATGTGCATAGCATGGAACCTAAATATATGATGCATTTAGGCTTGCGATGCTTATGTTCCACGAAAGAGTTGAGTACATAAATCAAGGGCTACTGATTTGTGTGTAGGAGTTCCAGGGCGTGTCATTTTATTATTTGAATCCAGCTTATTCAGAGCACAGCAGACTAATTAAATATGAGGGGCGTAGTGGGGAAGTTGTTATGAAAATGCGGAGAACGGAAGATATAACAATAAAGGGCTGAAAGTCTAACGACTTTTTAAGCTCTTCTTAAACATTGATTCGTTTGAAGAAGCTTGCCAGCGTGCAAAATCCCTCCGTGTAATCTCTGGGCAAGATTATATATACTTTGTTCATCTAATTCACTCAACCGTGGAAGAGGGAAGCGTAAGGGTGAACTACAGGGGCAAAGGATGTTCAATTCTTCTCAAACTCAAACTCCTTGATGAGGCTCCATTACTCCTTTCACTTAACTTGACTTCTCCGTCATCTGCATACTACTACAATCAGCTCTCCACCTCTACAGCGTAATACAAATCCGCCATCCACAACATTTTCAAAATATTCTACAAGACCGCCCCTTATTAGCAGCCTTTGTATAATTTGAATCTTGAGGTACACTCTACTTC
This sequence comes from Orthonychiurus folsomi, assembly GCA_036851895.1. Taxonomy (NCBI): domain Eukaryota; kingdom Metazoa; phylum Arthropoda; class Collembola; order Poduromorpha; family Onychiuridae; genus Orthonychiurus; species Orthonychiurus folsomi. Next base: position 22,547 of record JAAXYW010000695.1, on the reverse strand, counting down.
TTAACCGCGGAAACCTTGCATCTAATGAACCCAATGGATTTGTTATTCCATGGAAATTTGCATGCTATTGAAGCCGAAGCCAAAACTCTTATATCTCTAAACGTTGGACCACAGTTGGCATTCAATCAGCCCTGCAAATCTTAACAGTCGGTATTTCGCAAAAGGTCAAGGAGACATAAAATCGCACCAATTGAATTATCAGCCCTAATCGAAATTTGTTCATAAAATTATTGAGTTACATTCAAACTTTGCAAACACATATGGCACAATACTGAGAAGCACATTTCTTTCTCAAACTTCAAGAATTTTTTATATGGCAAAAGTGATGGTATACGGGGTAATAAATTCTTTCGTTGAAGTAGGGTCCGGTGATAACACTTTTATTACTTGGAAAGAAATTACTCTATGAAAGCTATTAAGTGGCGATTTCGAATTTCACTTGAAGTTCCTGAACTACATCAAAGATCCTATTTGTATTTGCAGTAAGCATTTTAATATTGCTTTTCATCCCTAGTAAATCCTCATTTTAGTAGTAAATGGTATATAAAAATATGGAATCATGAACTCGTGAAATTTTCCATTCCGAAAGATAAAATTTTACAAAAAATGAATTGAGAAGAAAAGGCGTTTGCCTCATAAATCTTTTCGAATCCGAAGAAAAGAAGTGAACTTTTTAAGCTGATGCATATATATTAAATTCTGTAGTTGGTTGGGGTGTTTTGGGTTGACCTGACCTGGCAGCGACAGCAGGAGACCAACTGAGAAGCAGGATTTGATTGAGTGCACATCTTGAAGCATCTATAAATATGTGAGCAATTCATGTTATGGCATTATAGCCAAGGCTTGATAGAGAGCTCGTTTTTCAAATCTGTAGATCTGTCATTTATCAAAAATTATTGGATCCTTTTGCAAGGATGCTCTCCTGTTACTTTATTAGATAAAGTGAATGAAAGTGCAAGTCAGCTTATGCACGAATGGACCCATTCATGGGACAGAAACAGAGCACACATCTCGGACTGTCCGATCCAGAAATATGAAACAGCGAGAGCTTAACTCCAACTTCGTCCTTTTAACCGATTTCACTTTTCTTTGGGTCAAATCATTCCAACTCATGATTCCAATGTAAATGTAAAGCTGGACTTGCGTTATCCTCCCATCGTTTGACAAATTAAATACTGATTGCAAGTTGAAACTGAAAGGCATATGACATAAATATTCTTTGAAAATGAAAACGAAGCGTTGCTGAGAACTGAAAGAGATGATGAAGAAAGAAGTTCAACATAAAGCATAATAAAAAATACTTTATATACTGAGAAACAATGCTTAAATAGAATTTGGGTCGCCGCGGTTCACCTGACTAAATAGTTAAGTTTGATATAGCTAGTGCAGGTCTACAGGCACAGTGTTTAAGCAAGTTGATCCATTGCATAATTTTAGGTGTAAGTTGTATTAGAATTTAGAATTAGGAAATAATTTGTTATATAATTTGAGAGCTGACATGGATGAATGCCATTAACACATGTAAAACGTCATACTTCAGGTGTTTCGCCCCCACCGCATCGCAAAAGCAGAATTTGAGTTCGTACAAAACTGCGATTGATAAAAGTAAAATTCCGAATTTGAAAAGAAATTGTATGAAACCCTTCTTTTTGGGCCTCAACGGCCTCAAGTGCGAGGGTTTAGTAATCTCTACTCTGGACACATTCGTTGGAAAGACTTTATGGTGTTGGTGTTTAAAAGATATTGACATTTCAATTTTTCTGATAGGATGACTGATTTTTGATAAACAACTGCAACATCATTTTTTAGAGTGTGACACATACATACAGAAACCGTGGTTGGCGGGCCTGTACGGCCTGTAGCGTGAGCTTGCATGGCATGGGCGACGGCGGCGGAATGCATGCATGTATACCGGGGCGGGTCATCCTCATCAACAATACGCACGTACTTTTAACCTGGAATTCATTCAAACGACTCAAACCCAATGTAAGAATTCCGGATCGATGCCAAAAACTTCGATTTATTAAGTCCAGGAGGGGAAACATTGAAAATTTGACGGGAGTTGCCAAGGAAAAGTCAACCTAGTCAGCGCTGGGATCAACATTCCAAACAAAACCCAACTCGTCCCGCCCGCCCGCCGCGGCGCCCGGCAAGGATTCCGGACCGGACTCACGACGCGCGAAAAGGAAGAAAGAAAGAACGCCACCATCTTCGTCAAAGAGAGGACACAAATCGTACTTCTCAAGCAAAGGAATTAAGGAATTTGGCAATAACGGTCGTGTAGATTGTGTGTTTAGAGTCGATTCGGTCAGTCAAAACAAAAGGATGGAGTGGAAACCCGTGGAGGGTACAAGCAAGGATGGTGGTGCCGGGAATGGTGAATTCCAAATTTAAAAGCTCAAACCAATCCTTCCCTGGCCTGTTTTATTAACTAACTTCCAAATTTTAGCAGGTGGCAATGAAGAAGTCTGCTCGGAAATTAAGTATTCGCGTTCATCTGATGCACCCCCGGATAGGGCTTTGTCACAGCAGTCCTCCCGTAAGTGCTTTATTTATTTGTGGCGTAGTTTAATGTTAGGCTTCTGGTATGTTCAGGTTGCGAGAGTATATAAATTACAAATTATTAAAAGCGATTATGATAGCGCTATTCAAGTTAGTTAATAACATAGTAAAAATGAGCTAGAAATCAAAGGGGCGTTAGTTCAGTTAATTTAAACTATTTAACTGCTTAACTGACTACATTGATAAGCCGGCTATGTGTAAAACAGAGTGACTTCCTCGTCCGGCTGTAATGTAGTGGCGAAGCTGGGAAAAATACAGTTTCCTACTAATTTGAATTGAAATGCGTTTTAAATAAATCAATTCCATTCTAAGGTGTGTCATATCACCTATTCTATTCGATTCCGTCACAAAAGCAGGAGCCCATGAATTCAGTGTCATTAGAAAGTACGGCAGTTTCCATTCCCACACATAGCCCCTAATGACAATTTGACTTAGTTGACAAATAGCAAAGCAAATTCGTCAAACTGGCCACCAGTGCGGAAGAATGAATTAATTCAGTCCATAAACCAGCCCTTGACGTATGGAAACATAGGTGCTCGTTTCCAAACTTCTTACTTACAACTGCGACGCGAAAGAATAACGAAGTTAAACTTGGAGGTGAATAGATTTTATAAACCAAGGAAAGGCACATCTCTCGCATAACTTTTCTTGAAGAGCGGAATCCTCAATTTGTTTTTAATGCTATCAGCCAAGCAAATCAAATTAAAAATCGCTTGAACAAAACTTTCAAACTGATAAACGCCGCTTCTTCTCTTATGTTAGGATTGATTCCGCCTATTATTGCTCAAAAGTGTTGCTGGCTGAATACCCATTCATTCTTTCTTTTTTCTCTGTCAATACTTAACATGATGGTAAGAATATTTCCAAGTCCAGGAGAGCTTGAATGTCATCTGGTCTGGATTGATTTTTATATGTGGTCATTCATTCCTCGGGCTTTTGGCTGGTATTAGACACGTATTTTCAAATACAAAGAACGCCGACAAAGCCAGATTCCAGAGAAAGTAAATGCTACAAAGAGGCTAAAACTTTACTTAGCCCACTAATGGTTTATAACACCATTCCTGCTATTGCATTTTTAGTGAAAGCCAGCGTTCTTGCAGTGCTTGCAGTTCCGTTGAAATGACATTATTGGCCTTTACGTTTACACTTTCAGAGGAAGAACTACTTTATATGGATTGTGGTCGGGCGGTGAACGATGACACGGAGGCGATGGTATCCCGCAGCTTTCGTCGATGCGGATCTTGGAATGAAGATATTTGGAAGCAGAACTTGGCTCGCGGAATTTTAAACATGGCTAGTTTAAACCTGAGGAAGATTCCATCCAGTATCTTCACTTATGATAAACCGATCACCGTTAGTTTATTCACTCTAATCCTAATTCTTGTTTTGCCAATTTTACAGCAAATTCTATTTTAATTTTAAGATTTTTTTAAAATCTTAAAATTGTCTTTGAATTAGTAATTGAAGGCTTCCGCCTCCGCAGAAAAAGGGCCCATCTTGGTTACCAAAAACCGTTCTCCCTTCTAGTAAAAACCTTGATGAGGCCTTTTGGCGCGAAAAACATACACACAAAAAGGCCTCATCAAAGGTTTTTGGTTAAGGAGGCCGGATTTTTGCTAAACAAGATGGGTCCTTTTTCTGCGGAGGCCTTCTATTGATCTTATAATTAGCTAACAATCCCAATATTAACTAATGAAGTATGTGTTTCAGGCGGTGTATATCCACGACAATAGGATTGAGTCGCTACCATCTGGATTTTTTGGGAAAATGCCACTACTTACGTGGTGTGACATACAAAATAACAAGATAGCCGCCATTCCTGAGCTGGATTCTCAACACGACTATTTGAAAGTATTGATTTTGAAAGGGAATAATCTGAAGTGTCTCCCGTATTCATTGGGTATTTCAAACAGCTATCCTAATTTAGGAACATAATTCTTTGCATTTTATTGTCGTTTTTTATTAGCCATTGCCATCATTGTAACTATCATTCTTACCATTCTTTAGCTTTGGCACGGGCTCTTGAAACTATAAGTGTGGATGGGAACCCTTTGCTTGACCCTCCAAATGAAGTAGTCAGCCAAGGAAGTTTGGCTATTAGAGAGTATCTGGAAATTAAGCATGTGGCGCGCGAACACCGTAAATTATTTACATCCTATTTTCCAAAATCTAATTCTTGATTTGGACTGATGATTCTGTCACATTTGCGTGTTACAACAGCATTTAACGAAACTGGATCTCAGGATACTGAAAGTAGTTACTCTTCGGACTCGGATGCAGTCCACTTATCATCGGATGCTATTGTCGATGAGGAACATCGCAAGAAGTATGCTGCTATGGACTTACCACTTTTTGGTTCTTACCGTGACTTTGAACTTCAGAAGGATAGTAGCCCTTCTTCACGACGCCGGCGGGCCGATTTAAGTGACCTTTATAGCAAGGGAATGTGGAGACACACGCCGTAAGGTTTGACATTATAAATGAAGTTTTTAGACTAATTTACTTAATTATGTAAAAACCAGATATGAAGCCCCTTCAATTGTTGGAATGCTCGCAAAAAATACAAAATACTCTCAAGACCGGCGAGAACAACTTGAAAAACAAAATCAGGATGCTACACTTCAGAAAATTCGGTTTGGCCCTTGATTTATATTTTGTCTTCGGAATTAGTATTAACATAGTATTTAGCATCTGAGGTAGAATTGAAAAGTATATTAGTCAACAATCTCTTGCTATTTAATAACAGCTTAGCACTTAAGGTAATGAATACATGGTAAACACTCTTAATTCCTAAAGGGATCGAGCCATGTTGCAGAAATGGAGGTTGTCCGCCAAACGCTTGCAAGACCAAAAAGCATCCCTTCCAGTTGGCACTGCGAGTGGTCCATCTACATCACCCTTTGTTAAACATTCTATCGATGGGTAATTAAAATTTGGTTTCTTCCTTCTTCCATTAAAACTGGAGAATGCTAAGTGCAGTTATTTTTTCTAGAAATAACAACACAGTGCACACCCTAAAAGACGAGTACAATACTCAATTCCTTAAAACAGTCCAAAGTGTTCGTGAAATATCGGAGAACCCCGGTAAGAGTCAGTCTGATGCGAGGGCGAACTTAAAGAAGGTATGTACGAGTAAGAGACAGTTATTTGAGTTTGATAACAATACTTCATGCAATTTTGTGAAAAAAAAAACTTTCAGATGGTTGAACTACGGGAGCGCCTCACAAAGATGACAATCAAGGGCAAGCGACAAAATTTGATTTGAAGACCCAGTGAATCATTTCATTACTTGCAATACTAACACCGAGTGCCAATCAAACGACAAAATACAATGAACCAATTGTACCATTTAAAGTCTGACCAAGAAATGTATCAGTAAACATAAGTATGAGGACCATTGACCTGTCACGCCTTGTATGATTTCATTTGATAAAAGCGATAATACTACTACATATTAAAATATTCAAAATTGTAAAGCAATAACGAATAAGCAGTTTTTGAGTATTATTGAATACACTTAATTAATACAAAAACTCCTCCAAAAATGGCATGTTTTGCTGGGGGCTCTAAGGATTTTGTACTTATTTTTCATTTGTTCAAATACACGTGAAATAAAATGATAGTTAGCCAATCCTAAATAAAATAATGGAAATGGAAACGGTGGCTTTAGCAAGGAGCAGCCGGATGCTTGATGGGTCGAGTGGTGCACACGGGCGACGCGAGGGGAATTCAACCCGTTGCCTCCACGCGTGCAGCAGGCGATCCAGTGCAGTGCGGCAAAGTTTCACGCTCTGCTGTTTGCAAATTTTGCTTCAATTTTTTAAAAATATTAACTTAATCCAATAACTAAGCTCATAATTAGTGAATTGGAAAAGCAGGAGGAAAAATGCAGAACGACGACGTCATTTGGGGAATTATTAACAAGTCCTTCTGTTCCTTCAAAGTTAATACGAAGACCCATAAGTTTTGCCGAAATGAATTCAATTTGACGGGGCTGTGCAGCCGTGTTTCCTGTCCACTGGCAAATAGTCAGTATGCAACGGTTCGAGAGGAAAATGGAATTTGTTTCTTGTACATGAAAACGATTGAGAGAGCTGCATTTCCTAGTAAGCTGTGGGAAAAGGTCAAGTTGTCAAGAAACTTCCAGACGGCAATGAATCAAATCAATGAAAACCTTGTCTTTTGGCCAAACTACATGAGGCAGAAGTGCAAGCAGCGCTTGGTTAAAATTACGCAGTATCTCATTCGTATGCGAAAACTCAGATTGAGTAGCAGGTAATAGCTCAAATTTTAATGGCACCTCTATCATGTACTGTACTGTATAGGTTTATGTGGTTTATTTTGGGCTTGGTTTCCGTTCTTATAACTAGCTAAAGATTGCTGAGACATTTGCATCATAGCTGTAGCAGTACTTCGGTCTTTTCTTGCAGATGCAGTGCAATGTTAATAATTTTGAAATGCTAAATTTCAGAAAGAAATTGGTCCCGATTCAAAGAAAGATCGAAAGACGAGAGAGACGACGTGAAACAAAAGCCCTGGTGGCTGCACGGATTGACAATGAAATTGAGAAGGCACTTCTAGCACGTTTACAGGATGGAACGGTCAGTATTTAAACAGATAGAGGCAATAATGTCCAGATTGGTTAATTATTTTGATGTCTTGTCTGTATTTTGTTTCAGTATGGTGACATTTACAACTTTCCTCAACTGGCTTTCGATAAAGCCCTGGAGGAAGAAGAGGAAGAAGTAGAAGAAACCGAAGAAGATTTAGAGGCAGAGGTATGTTATTACGAAATAGAAATTATCAAGTTGGTTAAAAGTGTTAATTCAAATTATATTACTTGTGCATGGTCTCACGTCTCGATGGGGCGGAATTTAGCCATTTAATTTGTCCATTTAAACTATTTTAACTTACTCTACTTAATTTTTGGATTTCAATCTTAATTTCCTCACAAGATTAACGCCGGATTTACGCCGGATTTATACTTCACTTTAATTCCTCACTTTCGTAACTTTTCGTTAAATTTTTAACTTTTCTTTATTTACACTTAACTTTAACTTCACTTTTCCTTCACTTTATACTTCATTTTCAAATGTTGAAGGGGGGTCAACTTTTGGAGTGAAGTGAAAGTGAGGAAAGTGAAGTTAAAGTTAGGAGTTAAAGTTAAAAGTATAAATCCGGCGTAACTAATTACGGTTGCTCAGTTCAGGCCTTCTTCGAAGCTGTTACGATACATCTATCAAAATAACGATGACAATAATTTAGACAAATCCAGTTAAAACTGGTGGGAAACATCAGTTTTTGGTTCCATAATAAATAATAATATTTAGTCAAAAATTTCTGATAAATGTGTATGTGACACATTACTGAGGATTTGGCTTGCCCTAGATGAAATAATGGACTATACTAATACACCACCTGTGAGTGTTCCTTGAACTAAAAGCTGGAGGATAGTATTTTTGAAAATGACTAATGCGTTGGACAGACTGGTTTCTACTCAACAACTTATAGAGTTAAAGAAAGTTAAAAATTTCAATACCCCGACTTCCGAACAATGCTGGATTTACATTATGTGTTAGTTTAATTTTAATTTCCCAAATCCGGAGTACATACTCGCTTGAAAAGTACAAATACAGGACAATGTGCACTCGGCATTTCTCGTTGTCTGTCAAACAGATTAATCACTTCTAATTTTTATAATTTTTTCAGGACATTAAAATAGACAGCACTGTTGAAATGGAACTCGTGAACAATGCTGGATTTACATTATGTGTTAGTTTAATTTTAATTTCCCAAATCCGGAGTACATACTCGCTTGAAAAGTACAAATACAGCCGTAGAGTTTGCCTTCCCTGGGAATCTGGACATCGTTCCCTTCCCATTCCCTGGGAAATTCCCACTCCCAGGGAATTTAACTGGGAATTCCCTACTGCAGTACACGAGGGAATTTAGAAAATGCAGGGAATTTCCCAGGGATTCCCTCCCTCCCTCACTCCCAATTCCCTGGGATTCCCAGGGAGGGCGAACTCTTAAATACAGGACAATGTGCACTCGGCATTTCTCGTTGTCTGTCAAACAGATTAATCACTTCTAATTTTTATAATTTTTTCAGGACATTAAAATAGACAGCACTGTTGAAATGGAACTCGAGAAAGAGGAAGAAGAGGAAGAGCTAAATCGCGTTTTTGTTGCTGCAGAGGACTTTGAAGAAAGTGATGCATCTGACATAGAGGCAAGCATGACATTCTTTAGTGTAAAATGAATAACCGAGACATAATTAAATTTATCCAATTATAATTAGGATATGGATGAGGAGGACATCAAGGAGGAATCAGAAGAGGAGCTGGAGGACATAAATGAAAGCGAAGCGGTTACGAACACAAGCTCTAAGAAATTGACCCGTTCCGCAAGAAAGGCTCGAGTTGAGATCGAGTATGAGCTTGAGACTGAGGCTCGGACGAAGGAAAGAACTCAAACTTCGTAAAGAAATTATTTTCAAAATTTTATTGATTTTTGTTGTTGAAGAGATGAGGAATAATACACGTTGATTTCATTTTTGGTATACTGATTTAACAATACGTAATTTTTTATTCCTTTACCAATATTTCGTCTAAGTATTCACAAGGTTTCGTGACACAGAGCATTGAACAAGATAACTAGTCTTAAATAGTGTCTTTCTAGCTCTCCCAAGTTCTGAATAACATGTCTTGTCGAGTTGTGACAAGGACAGTCCCACACTGAGGTACATTGGTTGTGTTCTCATTGTGTTAGTGTACACCATGTTTACATCAAGTATACAAATACGGCTAATATTATTTTGGGAGATTTGTTCCTGTTTTTGAGGTGGACCTGCTCTTGGCGAGGTGGGTGCGAGATTCCTCGTTCGGTATTGTGTGCACACGGAAACACAAGTGAGTTCCCCAGGTCCACCGACTGTTAAACACTAGAGAATTTTAACATTTAACTACAGACATGGACTGAGCTCACGACACAATAATACTAGAGTTATGTATTATATGTAGTCTTCCCAACTCTTCTACTTGGGACAATTCATTACATTAACATTGGATGAGTAATAACGTACGCAAAAATTCATTTACAACTCAGAAGTCAGTCGTATTATGCTAATAAAAAAATCATCTTTGTTTCGTCATAAACGTTAACTGCTCAAAAAGGAAAAACATTTCGTTCACATTTAAGGCAAATCAGCTAGTGAATCATGGATGCAACACTGTATCATGGAATCAGAAAGTCACAGAACGCACCAGTCCGTTCAATTTCATTTTCATTGCTTGCAAGCACCAATATATTGCGGAAGCCAAAGAGTACCATTTGAAGTCCTGGTACCGGAACCATCCTATGTAACCTTCCACTACCATCCGATGACACCAAGGTAAGCATCCAACTCTTGAGGCGTTCATCTGAGCAAACGGCATTCGATGGTCAACCCAGGCAGATCGCCAATGGATTGAATTTCACAATGGCATGTATGCAGGCATCAATATTGCATCCGATCTGCTCCTAGGTTGAATGACGTATGTAGGTGTTGAAGGCCAACCAACTGTGACTAGCGGTTCTTCCAACCAAGAGCTAGCTTATTCATAAGTACCAACTATTTGGTCATAAATACTTTCACAGAATATCATAACAATCCTTCATTTCAATAACAATAATATCACTATGTTCGTAACCTGTATATAATACAATGAATAAATTGGTGGGAAGGTACTAAGGAGCTACACTCTACGGGCAGAGTAGTACACTAGAACACATTTCCAATCATTCCCACTTCCACTAACTAAAACTAAGTACAAGGCATGTTTACTCTACCAGTTTTCACAAATTTACAGGCTACAGAACTTGTCCTGAAACGCTCTAGGTTCATATGTACAACATTTGCGGGGATGAAAACAACTTTTAGGAGTTGACTTCAAGTCAAACTCTTGCTTCTCCCTCCATTATAACTAATAAATACCTCGTAACATGTCTCTACTAAAATAATTCATAATACACTACAGGACTAATATCATGGCAATCCTTCGCCCCTCATCTCGCCACACACTCCCCAATCTGCTTCAAAACTTTTTGCACAAAGGTAGACGGTCTTGGGTTTCAGTTCAACGCCGCAGCGCTTGTTCCTAAGTGAAAGCACAGTGGGAAAGCGTGAAGTACCTCAAGTTCCGTTACAGACAATCCTGAAGAGATCATGGCCTTTAAGGTATCCCCGGGTCCCACTCCAACTCCTCTAATTTCAGAGACCCTACTTTCCTTTGTTTGTTGGAAGGAGAGAGAAAATTGTCTGAGATCGTGACATGGGATAGATTTCGCTGTAATTGACAGCCACTTAACACCATTCTCATCTCCATGTAATGGAAGATGAGGATGGTGAAAGGGGATGAGGAAACTTTTCCCGCTACCAATGTGCTTTCACCTTGGATTTGAACGGAATGTTTTCTGCCGATTTCGTGAGAGGATCGACGTGGCTGAATAAAAGCGTAGCCACGTTGAAAAAGATTTTAGCTCTTATGTTGAAAAAAGGTGTGCAATTAGGGAGGGAGTGACAAGAGTAAAAGTCTGACGAGGATGATTCCATACTCGATGCGGGGAATCGGTTCAATAAGTGATTGGTTGAATAATTGACGAATGAATATAAGAGATCTCTCATTTCCATTTCATTAAAGATTCTCGTGCATTGCAAGGTTCACTTCTAAAGTAAGACGATGCGGGGAGGGTGGGGGCTCGAGTGGAAAATCAACTCATTGTATTTCGATTGATAGCAAGTAGGTGAAATTCTGTCAGGTGTAAGTGGTGTGGTTCTTTCGAAGGAAAGTGGATTTGGTTGTTGGAATACGGGAGCGGAGAGGCGGAAGCAGGGTCTGGGGAAGGGCGGAATTTAACTTTTCAATTTTACATTTGAAGGTGACTTTTAAAAATAGTGCCAAAGAGTTGCGGCAGGCATCTATATGAAAATTTATTTCCGGTCTAAAAAGGTTTCTTATGTCGGGGAGGAGGAATGAAAAATGAGACGTCTTTTAGCTGAGGCAGCTCGTGTGGATTAAGGGGATTGGAAAATATACGTGGTAGAACATATCTTTCAGCCCTGGGAATGACTACGCGCTCCGACAAATACAATCTCAGCAGAAACATTTATTATTTTTGGGGGATGTCCTTCTGTGTCTCATCTTCAACTGCCACGCCTGCCCAACAACTGTCCCACGAGAACGACGTCTGACACGTTTATGCACGGAACGTGTCACCTTCGTTCCAAACGATTTCGTTCTCAGGAAACAGGAATCCAGGGCCTTCATCCAAACACCTTGAACAAAGGAACAGAAGACAACAATCGAATCACGGCAAAATGAGACACGCACCAAATCCAGTGCGCCAAATTAACAGTGCTGTTTCACATAAAAATATAAATAGATGCATCTCCGTAATCATGTTCAACTATTATTTTTCTAAACAACGAAGTTTCTTTTGTCGTGAGCGGTCATTCCCTTCAAATTTAACTACAGCTAAGCGGTTTTCCTTCCATTTGGCGTGTGTCATTTGAAAATAATGTGGAGTTTGCAACTTCGTTTCTCGTAGGTAAAGATGAAGACGCAGAGCGGGCTGGATTCTGATTGGTGGACTGTATTTAAGGTAGGACATGCGTGGCGTGATGGTTAAACGCTGAGTGCAGAATACAAGAAGCATAAATTTCTAGAAATTTGAATTGGTCATTTTGAACGTCGCCCAGAAACCCCGACGCTCACATGTGTTCGTAAGAAAAAACGAGGCGATTCGTTGTAGTCGACTGTGAAGATATAACAACGTGGTCGTAGTTAGTTTCAACAAAAGCGGATGCTAATAAATGCACTAGTTGTGTGTGTGTGTGGACTGTGGACCGACTGACAGGGGATTCTCTTGTGATTCTAACTTGACCCAGGCTACTGAATTTGCATAGTTATCACCGACCAGGCCCTGCCATACTTCGTCGAACACACCAGTTACATGACTGTGACAACAATGATGGAAATACAACGTGAACGTATAATGCGAACAAGGTGATGAAGAAAACAATTTGATCACTGCACCACACACTTGCTCTCAATCTGTGTTTTGATCTCCGTCACGTGAGTTTCCAGCGAATTCTTCAGTTCTAAACAAAAAGAAAGAGCTAAATTTTATTACTGACACATCATGAACTCAATTTTGCTTTGAGGAAAAAACTGGGCCCATCCCTGGAACATGCCATTTATTTTTTCAAAGAGATTTTTTAATTTACTTGTGAAATCATCTTCATCCTCTGCTTCAGCTTCCCGGGCCAACTCCTCGGGAGTCTTCTTCTTTCGCATCAAAGGATTTTCAGGCATTTCTGGCGCCTGCTCCGTCACTTCCTCCTTTTTCTTGATATTGTACTGTGAAACCATTAACAATATGTAATCATCATGTCATGCACTCTAACCTACCCTCTCTCTGACTCTTCTCCCTCCCTCAAAGTGAGTGGTTCAAAAATTAAATGTTCTATGTTTGCTTGACATGTTTATCAGGCGGGACAGTCAAGCCCACCCAGTGTCCACCGCTCCATGAGTGATAAAACATTTTTCATGTGAATTATAAATGTCTCCTCAAACCCGACGGACAATACGAGCTCACGTCCTCTTCGATAATCCTTAGCCCAGGTCCACCGCCCCTTACTTCATGCTACGAGTCCAATCCATAAAATGTCATCTGGTACGAGGAGAGGGAAGCCACTCACAATCGTATTGGCTGGAAAACATTTTGTCATGAGAGTGCTTTTTGGCGTCACGTCTCACAAGTCTTTGACAGACAGCATGATATACAATACCCCCCATAATACACAAGCGACCTAACGTGTTATTCACAAAAGCACACAAAGTAAAGTACACAGGGTGTTCCAACCCCCCAAAAAAACCAACCGAGTGGAAAGTCAACCAACCTCAATCCCAATTTTGAACTTCCATGGATTTTGAGTGGAATGGGAAATGAAAAGAAGGAGTAGTTCCAAGAATAAGCCCTTTCCTTGCCTGCCAAATTGAGTATTTGATATTGAGTTGGGGCAAAATTCATTGAGCGTTATTAGTTGAATAGGAGTAAAGTGGATGACGGAATGAGGACTGAACAATATATATATGTATTCGAGGAAAAGTCATTCCCACTTTGTAGTGATGTATGTCATAGGAGGAGAACACCTTGTAAACTCAAGTTCTTCCTCGACTGACTCAAAATTGGAAAGGAGAGGGAGGGAACTGGCAGAACAATTTAGATTGCTCACCAGGATTTCAGTCCTCCAAGAATAAAAGTAAGCCAGCCTGACGTTGACCATAAAATAAAATCTCCTGAAGAGGAGAGAAAGTATAAAATGCGGGAGAAATGTGAAGGATCCCCCCAACTACCCTCACTCGCTTATCACCACTTCACTTTGCAATCGGGTCCCATTTTTAAGACTTAGAACGAATTTAGCTTCTCGACTAAAGGCCTCCATGACATTCATTTCTTCTTAAGTCCCCATCCAAACTTTTAATATAAAGAAGTTTTGTGGGGATCTTGAATGTACTCCGAGGAGACAATGAGCATTCAACGGAGGAAGGAAATATGGAAAATGTTTACAATCATTTTCAATAAAGCCTGAGCTCCGCTTTAATTATATTTGGGGGAAAACTTTTAGTTTCGCTTGGTTTACTTTCATATTGCGAATGAAATAGAAATGAATGAATGAATGAGGTGGGATGCTAGCTAATAAGAATTTTTGTGTTGGAATTTGGGTGACTGGAGTTTGGCTGGGATGAGGTGCAAGGCTGGCGTAAATGGCATTCCTGTCTTGCTCTTTCTCTCAAATTCCAACGATGTACTTATGCAACCGCCTCTGCCTTTCACCGGGAAGCTGTATATGTAAGAGCTGATTTGCATATTGTAAGAAATAAAGGCAAATGACGCATTCGTCTTCACATATCTCCTAACCACATCCATGCACTCCTCTACTCCATTGTTCCGGATTCCAGGGCAAATTTGTGGTTTGATATATATTGCATATTTTGTGTACCTTGGGATAGTAGGGATACCCCCTTGTAAAAGTGATGGTTAAAAGAACGACTGACTGAGCTCTGGAAAAGTTCTACATTCTGTTTTCCCCTAATTTTAATAGGATCCGAACATTCTTCATCCTAGTCCTAAACAGATGGTGAGCGGGAAAGTTTTTTGGGGATAACTTTAGAAATTCGGAGACGAGAAGAGCTGAGGAGACAAAGTTAACTTTCTCTTTGCCTGAGTATTATGGTTCTCACGAATTGGAAAATTGCCAAAAAAATTGGGATTAGTAGGCTACGGGGAACCTGGGGGGTATGCGGACAAGAGGGAAAACGTGTTTGAACAGAATTTATGATTTGTTCCTTTGCTAGAGACAATGTAGTTGGATATTTAATCTGTCTGACAATAAGCAATTTCAATTTGGTAGGGGGAGGAGAATCAGAGAGAGAAGTTTAAAAAAATGTCCTTGACTTGTGTGTACCTTATCGCGAATGTCTTGTCTCATCTTTTCCCTTTCTTCTTCCATTTTTCTGTGTTTTTCTTTCCTTCTTTCTTCTGCTTCTCGGATTGCTTCAAGGCGCTCTCGCTCAGCCTCTTCTTCCTTCTCCTTGTCCGTTCCACTGTCGTCGTCCCCACCCATCCCTGCAAATCCGAACAAATAGCTCGCATTAGGAGAGTTGGAATTTGAGAAACGATGTTGACCTTATTTTTTATCCCCTTTCACTCTATTTGTATATCAAAGGAATATTCATTTCTTTTCTCAAGAATATTGACAATTCTTAGCCCTTTGACATTTCCATATCTGCTATCCCCATCACGCACCCTTCATATCACTCCATACCAAAGGCTTACTTGTATCACAATTTCATTCTGCAATATATTTCAAATTTTAGCAATTTTCTACGATAAACTTGACACACGTAATATATAAATGTGATTATTGATGCGCTTGCAAGGAAATTTCTCAGCTACAGAATTGAATGTGTTTTCAATTTGAAAATTGTGTGGAAAAGGACTTTACTAGTTGGAAAAGTCATTGGGTGTAGTTCAAAGTTCAAGTCTACATCCAATAATCTATTTACTCCGTGGTCTATCACAAAAAGGCAAGGCTTGGTACGGCCAAAGAAGCTGAAAAGTTTGGAAAGCTCAAATTCCAAAGATCCACTTATGAAAGTGGAACACGAAATCCAATCAAACAGAGCGTGGTCAAAAGTAATCAGAAAAAGTCATCCTCAATTATTATATTGCCGTTAGATCTTCAATTTAATGAAATTGTGGGAGTTGGTGATGTGAATGATGTTAAATTGAAGAGGCAGCCTGGGCTGCACTAACATTTTCACATTACAGTTGGCTGGAAGCAATGGAATTTGTGGTGGAGAAAGCAATGACTTTTATGTATGCGTACATGGCACAAGAGGCGGCTGAACTCAGAAACATCCCGCACTCAATTTTGGTAAAAGGAACTTTTCACTGTTAAATAGTTTTGTGGTTACTTTGATTAAATTATAGGATTTTTCAAAGTTATCTACCATCATACTAATCCAGGATGTTCAAATTACATTACAAGTTGACACGCGCTGCGCTGGGAGCATTCGCTCTATTCAGGGATCGAGCTGGATTGTATTAGTGTAAGCTTACTAGGTGGACTTTTACTAGGCTGGAAGCATTTCTTATTCTGTCAAAATGTTTCCTTGCCTTATACAGTCTCAGTTTACGTTTCAAATTCCAAGTTTGTTAGCATAAAATAATATTTAAATAGGGAAAGGAATCAGCTACCTTCATGGGATACAGGGAGAAGTTTGATAAACTTCCTGAAATGAAATAGATCAAACTCCGCGTGTTTATCTAGCGAAACTAAAAGTTGGAATTCATGGGTTTATTATTGTAATTAAATTAAATTAGGAAAAGTTGAATTTGCATAGAGACGAGAGGCGAGACAAATGAAAAGTGAATTTGGATGAGAAAGTGAAAGGGAAGGAGGAATCAATATTGAATTAAGATTCAACTTGTAAGCCAGACGGAGCTTCAAAATGCAAATAATAGGTTGTAGGTATTAGGGTTTAAGTGATCCCTATCCGCTTCCAGTCTGAGGGTTTTGTATTGAAGAATTAAATCCAGGACTCCACTCCCTCCCCCAATTCCAAGAAATGAGAAATGTGACAATTCATCCGCCACATTGTGTTCATATCTTCTCGTGTTGATTGACATCAACAGAAATGGAAACAAGGCCGCGTCATTCCGTCAATTCATTTACTTTTGCACAAAGGGAAGAGGAGACCAAATCGATTTTCTTATCCACAAAGCGATTCAACTTATAAGTCAGTCAGTCAGAGCTCCGTCTGTCCGCCTCCCTGCGTCCCTCATCCCGGGATCCGCTTAAGCTGAAACTTCATCAACTCCTAATCCTCCCCGCCTTATCACTTTTCCAATGCTTTGTTTGCCAACCAGTGCGAATTTTCATCATTTGCCCACTCGAGCTTAAATCATACACGAAAGTATGAACTAATTTATTTTCCAGACTAACTGGATGACGGCACGACATCCTAAATGTGATGGGGAAGGAAAGGGAGATGCTAGTTTATTTAGTAGCCATGGCACACACAAATGGCAAAGTTCAAATTGCGCTCAGACAACTGGAAAACCCAACTACAACTGGCAATGGAAACAGTTTTACTTCATTATTTGTTATATAAGTTTATGTCTTCCAATTAAAAGTTCTTGTACTTGCATCTATCATTATTTGCAAATGTCAGCACAAAGGGCCATTAATTGTGGTAATTACATTATACAAAAGCAATTAAACTTTAAAGTATGAGATGCAAAATTCTATGCATATGTATGTATATACTTTTGGGTACTCTGCATTCGTTAATTGGAATTGTGGCCGCCGGTCCATTTCTTTCTACCGGGGAGGAGGATCCCATTCTATTCCTTATTCTATGTTCTCCTATGACAAGGTGGGTAAACACACAGCCTTCTCCTTACATCATCAACTCACACTTAATAGGGAAAGTCCTACGAATCTCGTTTCCCTCCTCAGTTACAGTTCCTACTCAAGTTAAATTGTTGTTGGTTTCTAGAAATTCTAACTGAGTGGCTTCATTTGCTTGAAACCACCACTGTAATCAAGATGTTGACAAAGTACATTTTATTTACATTTAAATGTGCCTTATGGAGGAGCGAGTTAAAATTGAGCTTTGTCAACGTTGATTGCTGTTAAGTGTCATTTAATATGCCCACCAGTCAATTTGTGTAGAAGTAAAGAGTGGGATGCAAGTTTTTTCTTTATGCTCAACATGCAATGCACATGCATCGGGCAGAGTGGGAATTGAGGAGGCAGAAGCTAGAAAAAACATTGTGACTGACTCACTTTGCGATGGACTGTTATTTAAGCCTCGGAAAGCAGTAGTACTAAAAATTAATGAGGACATAAGCTCTTTTATTAATTTTATGAGGCAGAATTATAATTGCGAGGCACACACACCAGAACAACTCAGAACTAGCAATGCCAGTCTTAAATACACAACGTAATCAACTATTGTCGTGAAAGAGGAACTGAGCCCAGTCTCCTGACAATATTTCCAATGTGAACAAAAATGAAATTTTGAGGGCACCCAGTTGTTAATAACAGGGAATAATATCTCAATGATTTCAAAACTAGGCCGGCTCCTCTTCCTTCCCCATTCCTAGGACTAACCCATGGTGGAAAAGCCCAAGAGATACATACATCTTTGGAAGATGTGAGCACTGCAATAATCGAATTAAGGTTACGAATCCAACGGAGCATGGAATGGCGTCAGATGGGATTGGCACTTGGCTTTTGTGAAAAACATTCTGTTTCCTTCCTTATCGGAACAAAACCGCGGGGGGGGGGGGCCGCTTCTGGGAAGAGAAATGGCGTATGATAATTGGGCAAGCCTCCGCCTTGCATTTTTATGAAATCGGGTTTAGTGAATTGTGGATATGATTGGATTCCCATGGACTGAGTGAGTGAGTAGTCCTTTCCAAATGAAGTTGAATTCAAGTTAATTGAATAGCCTTTCAAACGAAGGACGAGGTAATTGAGTCTTTCTAAATGAAGGACTCCTCCGTGTATTGACAGAGCCGTTCAAGCATTTTACCCTTCTAGGCAATTGCCAGGGGGTAAACCTTTTTAAATTTTTTAGGAGGTTGGAACGGCGGGAATTTAAAGTTGAGTCGTCGAGGACTGGGGAAGGTTGAGCTTTGGCCTCCGTTTGACTGCATTGGATCCAAAGTAGGGCGCGGGAACACAACACGAGTCCAGCCAGCAACCTATGTTTTATTCCATGTTCCCGTACCTCAGTCAATGTCCCCCGCACCCCACCGCCAAACCCTTTAACGTTTCTTATCCAAATTTTTTCCCCAATCCCACCCATCGACCTTGTGAATGTAAATAATGTCTCTTTGTCAATTCCAGGCGAATTTACTCCCTTGGATTTCCTTTACTTTACGGAATGGCCTGGATTTTTGAACCAATACAAGCCAAGCCGTACTTGGATGGCATATGGCACACATGTACTGTATATGGCAGGTTCGTACGTGACTGGGAGGGACAAATGGGGTTTGATGGCACGCCACGCCATGCTGCGTCAAATGACAAACAATCCGTGCACCCAAAATCCATAACCATGTAAATCCATACTGCAATTTTATTTGGGTCAATTGGGGAATGGAGTTTAAAATCCAAGCTTAGCAGTTGTAGGAGGAGAAAGGAGAGGGTGAACTCACCGAGGAGATCCATTTTGGAATTGTTGGGCGAAACGTTTGAGTGGTGGTAGAATTGTGTGTGGGGTTGGACTGTGGTGGTGGTCCTGAAGGGAGGGAGACTGGGGGAAGCAAGTGCTGGCAGGATGGAGGACTGCAGGCAACTGGGCTTAGAAGGAAAGGACTGACGGAAAGCTTTTGGAAATGGGGAAAAGAACAGGGGCAAAGGATGGGAATCGATTCCCCCTCTTTTCCAACCAACTTGGAATGGACTGACTGAGTCAGAGGCGGCAGGAGGAAGCAAGCAAGTTTCTCAAGCAAATGCCATAACCAGCCATCCACAAAGCTATTTGCTGGTTCATGTTCTGGAAGTAGGAGAACATCCCTTTGCCCAATTCACGGTTCTTAGCTGATTGAGTAGCTCTCTCTCCCCCCATTCGCACCTCGGAGGAGGAAAAACTCTCTCCTTGGCTCAGCCAGCCATGTCATCCATGGCTCCGGCTCAAGGGGAACTTGGGAGGTGACATTGGATCCACTGACTGAACTCTGATTAGCTATTAGCACAACTTATTATTATATTTCTTCCCCTTTGGAGGGGGAGGGTCGGTCGGTCGTACGTAGGTGACTACGTACGTACGTGACTGGGGGTTGCAGATGTGGTGTACATTGTACATATGGGATTCCAGAACTATGCGAACATTGATTTTCTCCCCAACGTCACAGTCAAGGAAAAGTCAGTTGCAGGCGACGAAGCGGCGACGGACGAACGGACGGACCGACCCACTGTTCCACATATACAAGTACGTACGTACAAAGTTCCGAGGCCTCCTGGAGCCTTGCCAAAAGTACCCCTGGCAAAGAGCAATTTCCCAAAGCTCCCACAAGGCCGAAGGGAGCAGCCCCCATGTAAAATTCCCCCCCCCCAAATCTTCATCGATCAAAGCCCTATTCGTTTGCATTGAGGTTCCCGGCTGTTTAGGACTTTTTGTAGCCCACCAACTTAACTCCTATAGTTTCACCACATGTCCTCATCCATGGGCGCGTCCGTCGTCCGAGTCAAGGATTTCGGCTCTGGACTTTCGCCATGGCTGGCTTTCTTTTCTCCTTCAAACACTTTCCGGTATTTGTTGCCTTTTTCCATTGGAAATCCCGGGGAGGATGCGATGGAATGGAGGATTTGCTCTGGCCTGGGCTCCCCTCCTGGAAAGACAGATGGAGGAATCGACGAAGAAGGGCGGATGTTTTATTCCAGACTCATTCCATCCTCGTCGCCCCCAAAACACCTTTCATTAAAACTAAATGCTGTCGGAGTCAATAGGATCCCCATGTAATGGAATTTTCAATTCAGCGCCTTCCAAGCAGGCGGCGGAAGGATTTTATTGGTGGGGGTTTAGTAACAAAGGGCGAGGTCGGACGGAATAAAGTCCTCTCCTTCCCTCCACCACTCCAGGTTTATGTCCCGTGCTAAACCCAAAGTAATGAAAAACTGGTATTTGTAATCTCTCCCAATTTCCGAAGACGGGTTTTTGGGTGAGTTGAATCGAGTTTAAGCCCCCTTCAGCCGCCTCCATCTCCCCCCGTCTCCGGCGCCTAGGCCCATAAATTTGTGTCGTCTGAGGATCCTCCTCATGGACCTTGGGTTCCATTGAATTATTATTACGACTCCCGCTTTCTCCCAGTCACCCTGAATCCGCAGAGGACTTTAGCCAACTTTCACCTCCCTCCTTTGTTCAAGTTGATACGGCAAAGGAAAAGTTGCCACAACATTGACTTTTGGCCTGAGTTCTATTTAATGAGCAGTGAGGAAGGGAAATGGGACGGAGGGACCCTCGTCCAAAGAACCCCATCCTCCGAAACCAACCAAACCCAAAACTTACTTATTCAACAGTCATTACCAACTTCCATTCCAGTCCGTTCCCACAACTTTCCCCTCCACCAGTTTACATACATGCACAAGTGGGAGAAAGTCTTTTCTCTTCCCCTTAACTCCCAATCCGAAGCCATTCCCAAATTCCGTCGACTGTGGATGAGGAAATATTCCTCCCCAACTTCAAGAGCGGATAAAAGAAGCCCTATTCCCAGTATAAATTTGGAAACCTTACACGCTTCGGATTAGTAGAACTTCGGCTCCTCATTTTTCAAATCTCTGGAGTTTTTCCATTGGGGGGGGGGGGTTTTCCCCATACTACTACTTCGTCTTTATTCCTCCCCATTAAATGGCGAGCCCTCCGCCAGCCAGCCCGGTGCCCCCCTGACTTTCACTTTGACAAAGAAAATCCGTCCGTCTCTGATATTTGTTCTCTGACTGTGTCGGAAATGAAAGGACCGCCTAGTCTAGCCTTGTCTTGAGGGACAGATCAAACTCCGCTGGAATTGAATCCAGGCAGGAGGAAATTCATGATAACTTTTCCAAGGAACACGACGCGGGTTCATAATAGTTTTCTCCAGAAAATGAGCCAGTCGTCTGACTCCAGTCAGAACTTGTCCCAAAAAGTTGTAGGAGCCGCTCAATTGGAATCGATACAGCAAAAACGACCGACTACGAAAACGACCACTTTCCTTTGCAATATGACAAAGATTGTTCATAATATTCGCAAAAGCTCAAATGTAATCTTGATTGAGTGATGGCATGGGAAAAGAGAACCTGAGGAAGGGAAGGAAATGGATATAAATTCTTGGGTCCAAAGGAATGGTTTTTAATTAATGTGAAAACACGAGTCCTCCGACCCATTGTTGGGTTGGGACAAGGGAAGGCGAGCAATAATTTATGTCTCCTGTCCCGGAATGAGGGAAGGGGAGCGGAAAAGTCGATTTTGTGTATGCAGGGAAAGAGACAAGGAATATGGGGAGTGATAAACTGGATGGTGTACCACACACACATTCTGGAGGCGGTTTTTTTTACACTAAAAAAAAGGAGAAAGCGTCATGCTACATGCTGTGGACTGAACCGAGGAAATAATCTTTTGGGTACAGGAGAAAGCACCGCGCCGCGTCGAGCCGCGTACGTAGGGTTGGAGGATCCATTTCTCTTCACATTTTCCAATCCCTGCATTTCAACATCCGAACACGCTCTACCCTCAACTACTTTATTTCCCTTCGTCTTTATCCTTCATCATAGGAAACCTTCATTTAATTAATTTGTAAAGCTCCACTTCCTTCCATCAAAACTACGACGTCACTTATATCCATGGGCGGAGGCTTCTGAAGAAGTACCGTTCGTTGTTAAATGC